>PVKV010016391.1:0-42762 GCA_004027835.1 Alouatta palliata
CTGGGTTCCAGCAATTCTCCTGCCTCAGCCTCCCAAGTAGCTGGGACTACAGGCACGTGCCACCATGCCCAGCTAATTTTTGTATTTTTAGTAGAGACGGGGTTTCACCATGTTGACCAGGATGGTCTCGATCTCTTGACCTCGTGATCCACCCGCCTCGGCCTCCCAAAGTGCTGGGATTACAGGCGTGAGCCACCGCACCCGGCCGGATTAACCTTTAATCATGTTGCTGCAAACATTTTCCCCAGTTTTTGTTTGCCTTTTATTTTTGGCATTCACAAGTTTTAAATGCTAATCAAATTCTACAAAAGACTTTCATGAGATTTTACTTGTATGTATAGAAATGATTCAAACTAGCTATTTTTAGTTTCTAGATTTCTTAGAATTTTTTCTATTATGCAGATTTATTTAAGGTTTATTTTGGTGTGTGGCAGACTCTAGGATCTACCTTTTTTTTTTTTTTTCTTTAACTATCAGTGCCTGGGAGTCATTTAGTACACCAGGACTAAATGATCCTTCCTGTCTCTGCTCATTTGTGACAATGACTCTTCATACATCAAACTGATGTATAACAGATGGGCCTGAAGACCACTCTGCTCCATTAATAACTGCATGCTTCTGCCACAATGACACGAAATCATTCTAGTTTCATAAAATTTTGGTTATCTGCTCCCACTAGGTTCCTTTCATTATTCTTTTTTAAAAGTATTTTTTATTTTATCCTGCCACAAAAAATTTACAATCATATAGTCATGTTCCAAAAGAAAAATATTGTATCTTTAAAAACTAGAATTGTTGTAAACATACAAATTCACTGAACTGAAAGCTCTGTAGGAATGAATTTTCCTATTTGAGAATATCTCTCCATTTACTTTTTTCTCTCTTTCAGTGAAACTATCATTTCTTCATTTTTTTTTCTAAAACAGAGTTTCACTCTTGTTGCCCAGGCTGGAGTGCAATGGCACGATCTCAGTCACCGCAACTTTTGCCTCCTGGGTTCAAGCGATTCTCCTGCCTCAGCCTCCCGAGTAGCTGGGATTACAGGTATGCGCCACCATGCCCGGCTAATTTTGTATTTTTAGTAGAGACGGGGTTTCTCCATGTTGGTTAGGCTGTTCTCGAACTCCTGACCTCAGGTGATTCGCCTGCCTCGGTCTCCCAAAGTGTTGGGATTACAGGCAGGAGCCACCGCGCCTAGCCCATTTCTTCATGTTTATTTCCTGTACATGTTGACCTCATTTCTAGGTATGCTATAATTTTTTTAAATTTGATTTTACGTATTAGATCAAATATCCTGTGCATTGCCTGAATGGTTACTGACAGTAAATGTCTAGGCCAGTTACTGACATATCTACACTGCATCAAATAATTTTTTAGCTAATCATCTTGGGTTTTCTGGGTATACAATCTGTAAATAACCTTTTTTTATGGTTTAGTGTCTATTCTGTGTTTTGGTAGTCAGAATTCTAAGATTACCCCAAAGATTCCTGGCCCCTGGGGTACCCATACCTTTCCCTAGTTATTCAATCAAACACGAATGTGCGTACTATTTGCAGGGACTCTGCAGATGTAATTCAAATCCCAAATCAGTTGACCTTAAGAAAGACTATCCAAGTGGGCCCGACCCAATCACATTAACCCTTTAAAAGATGCCAGAAGTTCAAAGCATGAGACAGATTCAACACAGTTGCTGTTTTAAAAATGGAGGCTACAAGGCAAGGAACATGGGTGGCCTAGTAATTGAGAACAACTCCTCTGACAGCTAGTAAAGAAACAAGGACCTCAGTCCTATAACCAAAAGGAGCTGAATTCTATCAGCAACAAGAAAGCTTGAACACCGATTCTTCCCCAGAGTATCTACACGGAAATTCAGCCTGGCTAACACCTTGACCCTGGCCTTGTGTTATCATAAGCAAAGACCTAGGCATGCCATGCTAGATTTCTGACATACAGGACTAAGAAGTAACAATAATCATGCTTTAAACCTCTAAGTTTACATACTATACACATTTTAAGTATGTAAAAACAGAAAATGAATACACGTGTCTTATTTAACTGGCCTACCTTTAGACAGCAATGTTAAAGATTAAATGCAATGTTGCTAGCAAGTCTTAGCAGTCAGGGAATAGTCAGGAGCCAGAAACCATACCAACAACTTAAACAGGATAGAGATAATATGAAGATGTGTTAACTAGTAAAAGGTGGTTATATTTTAAGAGGGGTAAAAATACTTCCTTATGGGGTCCAGAGGGAGCAAATGCAGAAAGCAGATACTTAACTATAATAGTTCCAAGCTAAAGGGCTGTGTGTGTGTGTGTGTGTGTGTGTGTGAGAGAGAGTGAGAGAGTGAGAGAGAGAGAATAAGAAAGAGGCTAGAGAGAGAGAGAGAGAGAGAGAGAATAAGAAAGAGGCTAAGAACTCAGAAGAAGATCCCTCCATGCAGGACTGGAGAGGATGTGGCTGCCACAGAACACAGCCAGAGAGTAGCACAAAGACCTAGAAGAGGGAACAGGGAAGAGGTGCTCCACAGGAGGGCCCTACTGGGAGGCAGAGAAACTTCCTTGAGGGTACAGGTAGTGGCTGAGGCTGCTTCATAAGCACCACTGAGGTCAGCACTGCCAGGGCTCTCCTATGCCAGCCTGCTGACTGATGCACCAAAAGCACGCACATTGGAAGTGCGCAGACGGGGAGGATACCCTCCCACTTATTTTCTTTTGAGATAGAATCTAGCTCTGTCACTCAGGCTTGGAGTGCAGAGGTGCAATCACAGCTCACTGCAGCCTCAATTTTCTGGGCTCAATCAAGCGATTCTCCCACCTTAGCCTCTGGAGTAGCTGAGACTACCACATGCGCCACCACACATGGCTAATCTGTTTTGTTTTTTAAGTACTGACGAGGTCTTGCTATGTTGCCCAGGCTGACGTTGAACTCCTGGGCTCAAGCAATCCTCCTGCCTTGGTTTCCCAAAATGCTGGGATTATAGTCCTGAGCCACCGTGCCCAGCTGGGAAGTATCTTTTCTCCTCTCTCCCTTCTAACATTGTGCCTCCAGTGTCTTCTATTGGCAACGCCTGAAGTGAAGCCAGCTCACCAAAGGGAAATGTTTACAGTGCTGAGCTCCTGTATCAAAAGCAGGGCATAAATAGATTTGGATTTACATAAACTGGAAAGTGAGTGACAATAACTGGCACAGCATACCCCCTTTGGCTACTTGGCTTCCATACATACCCTCTATACACATTTTAAGTATCCCAACAACTCTGATTCCACCTAATAACATGCAGCTACCTTTCTATAAATGAACATGTTCTCACCTTCTCCCCAAAATGAGTTGCAGTCCTAACAGACATTGTATTAATCACTGGCTATATTAATTATTCCTTAAAATTCAGTCCCACTAAATATTCTGTTCTCTAAAGATCAAACTGTTAAATTAACTTCCAGTCATCTATATACAAAATAAGGGAAAAAAGAAAGGAAAATTAATACATATAAATATACAGACAGAAGAAAAAATATGCTAAGTTACTATAATCCTTGCTTCTGCACCTGGTGATAAAGCCATGGATGGTATCCCTAACCTTCTTTTTTCACTATGCATGCAACATATCTTGTGACCTCAATGAGAACCTCAGCCAGTCTGGGTTCTCAACATGACAGGGTGACCTAAACCTTCATTCCTTAAAGATCTGACTCCTCAACAGACCTGCGTTTTGAGTACTGCAGTTTTTCATTAGTCTTTAATACAGTGCAAAGAAGAACTAAGAGACACTAGAGAATCCTGAGGTACAAACATCATCCTCCTTGCCCCCGTTGTATAGCATAACCCCATTGGTAATCAGAACAAAGCACTCCAGTCAGCAGAGTGACCTTGGTTGGTTCAGTGGCATCAACAGTCCCAAATGGGTTGTAGCCTCATCTTTCAACTCAATGGAACCATTCTGTGTCCTCTGGTAGTAACATTCCCTATTGGAAAATAAGAACCCCAAATCCCAGCAGAGCTCAGTTGCTAGGATGGGAAGCAGAAATTCTAAGACTGGGTTACAAGGTATAGTAACAGTGAGAAACTGCTTTAAGGATTTTACCAGTAAGCATAATATGGAGGTTGGTCTGTGAATTTTTGCCATATTCAACAAATACCCCACTCTCCCTAATTTGTGTATAACAGAAGAAATATGGATACTTAATCTATCTTTTTATCCTTTTGATTCTGTTGATTTTTGGTTTTTGAAGCTCTATTATTAGGTGCATACATATTTCTTAGTGGATTGAATCATTTTTCATTACAAAATTTCCTTGTTTCTAGAAATGTCTTGCCTTAAAATCTGTTTTGGGGCTGGGTGCGGTGGCTCATGCCTGTAATCCCAGCACTTTGGGAGGCTGAGGCAGGTGGATCATGAGGTCAGGAGTTCAAGACCAGCTTGACCAACACGGTGAAACCCCGCCTCTACTAAAAATATAAAAATATCAGCCAGGCATGGCGGTGCACGCCTGTAGTCCCAGCTACTCAGGAGGCTGAGGCAGGAGAATTGCTTCAATGCAGGAGACAGAGGTTGGAATGAGCCAAGATCACGCCACTGCTCTCCAGCCTGGGTAACAGAGCAAGACTCCGTCTCAAAAAAAAAAAAAAAAAAAAAAAAAGTCCATTTTGTCTGTTATTATTTAAATTAACCATCTTACTACTTCTTTTGAACTTGTCCCTCCTATTTTTTTTTTTTTAAGATGAAGCCTTGATGCCATCCAGGCTGGAGTACAGTGGCACAATCCTGGCTTATTGCAACCTCCACCTCCCGGATTCAAGCAATTCTCCTGCCTCAGTCTCCCGAGTAGCTGGGACTACAAGTATGTGTCACCACGCCCAGCTAATTTTTGTATTTTTAGTAGAGATGAGGTTTCGTCATGCTGGTCAGGCTGGTCTTGAACTCCTGACCTCAGGTGATCTGCCTGTCTCAGTCTCCCAAAGTGCTGGGATTACAGACCTGAGTCACAGTGCCTGGCCTTGTCTCTCCTATTCTATTGTTCCTTTTTTCTCTTTTGTTTTTTTGTGGACAGTAAGTGGTTTTTATTATTCTATTTCCTCTCTCCTTCTCTATTAGCTTGGTAGGTATAAATTCTCTTTCTATCCTTTTAGTGATGATTCTAGAGTAACTTTTCTCGAGTTGAGAACTACAGAAGAATTATGTCCTGCAGAAAATATTCTGAGTGACTCACCGCACTTCCTAATACCATCACACTGGAGGTTAGAATTTCAACATACAAATCTTTGGGGAACACATACACTCAGTCCACAACACCCAGGGGTTGTCAAATCTCTTCTATCAAGGGCTAGACAACAAATTTAAGCTTTGTGGATCACAATGTCTCTGTAGCAGCTACTCAATTCTGATGGTGTAGCATGAATGCAGCCATAAACAACATACAAACTAACAGGCCTGGCTGTATTGCACCAATAAAACATTATTTACTAAAATAGCTGGCAGGCTAGATTTGACCCACAGGTTGAAGTCTGCTGTCTTTGAACATTAAGATGTGATTCTCTCAACAAATGTGACTGAAAAAGACTACCTTAGATACTATATATCTCTGACTCATTAGAGTCTCATATAAATTACAAAGACCTCAGGACATTTAAATTATATTTATCCTTGTAATATTGTGAAATATACATTTGGTCTTTGACACTGCTTCATGGCATATAACTCCTAAAATCCTTAGAGACTCTAAAGTCTTTTTGTGTGCTAATGAGTTGATTGATAGCTGGCAGTCTCTTGGTAGCTTCAGGATGGGGGCTGGTCACCATGAACAACAAGGCAGGATTAGAAGGTTAGGACTTTTGGACCTACCACCCAATCTCCAGGGAGGGGAAAGGGGCTAAAGGTTAAGTTGATCACCAATGGCCAATAGCTTAATCGATGATGCCTTCACATAATGAAGTTCTCATAAAAACCCAAAAGGGGCTAGGAGCAGTGGCTCCCAAAGTGTAATCCCAGCACTCTGGGAGGCAAGGTGGGACTAGTTTGGCCAACACAGTAGGACCTCCACCTCTACAAAAAATTTTTTTTTAAATTAGCCTAGCATGGTGGTACGTGCATGTAGTCCCACCCACTCAGGAGGTTGAGGTGGGAAGATGGCTTGAGCCCAGGAGGTTAAGGCTGCAGTGAGCTTTAACTGCACCACTGCACTCCAGCCTGGGCAACAGAGATTCTGTCTCCCAAAACAAAAACCTAAAAGGATTGGGTTTGGAGACCTTCCAAATACGGAGCAAATGGAGATTCCAGGAGGGCGGTGCACCCAGAAAGAGCATGGAAGCACCCAACCCCCAATACCTTGTCCTAGGTATTTCTTCATCTGTTTCTTTCATAATATCCTTTGTAATAACCTGGTAAACATAATTGTTTCCCTGAGTTCTGTGAGCCACTCCAGCAAATTAACTGAACCTAAAGAGGGGTGGTGGGAACCCCAACTTGAAGCTAGTGGGTCAGAAGTTCTGGAGCCCCAGACTTGCAACTGGTGTCTCAAGGAGGGACAGTCTTGGAGACTGAGTCTTCAACCTGTGGGATCTGAGTTACTTCCAGGTAGATAATGTTAAAATGGAATTGGAGGGTACCCATCTGATGTCCACAGAACTGCTTGCTTGTTTGATGCGTGGGAAGAAACCCTCACACATTTGGTTACAGAAGTCTTCTGTGCTGAGAGAGACCCAGCTGGTGTCCACTGCAGAAATGACTGCTTGCTTGGCACATGGGGAGAAATCTACACATTTGGTCAAAGAAGTCCTCTGTGATGATGCTCACTGTCACAGAATGAGAGCCAAGGAAAAGTAACTTGTCTTTTCCCCCAACAGAACTCTCTTCCAGCTTTCTGTGCTGCTGTTGCCATTTATTATTTTTACTTAAAAAAATTTTTAAGTTCCAGGTACATGTGCAGTATCTGTTACACAGGTAAACATGTGCCACGGTGGTTTGCTGCACCTATCAATATTTTTACTGTTTTACACAGTTCATATTACTTTAGATATATTCATCTATCTATCCTTTCCAGTGCTCTTCACTCCTTCCTGAATCTCCATACTTCCAGCTGGGATAATTTTCCTTTTACCTGAAGAACTTTATAGTTCCTCTAATGTGGATCGGCTGGTGGTGAACTCTCTCAAGTTTTTGTCTGTCTGAAAATGTCTATGTTCTCACTGCATTTTTGAGAGAGATTTTTGCTTCATACAGATTTCTAGGTTGGCAGTCATTTTTTCTCTCTCTCTCTCTCTTCTTTTGAGACAGGGTCTCACTCTGTCACCCAGGCTGGAGTGCAGTGACACAATCTTGGCTCACTGCAACCTCCACCTCCTGGGTTCAAGCGATTCTTCTGCCTCAGCCTCCCAAATAGTTGAGACTACAGGCACGCACCACCACACCCAGCTGTTGGCCAGGCTGGTCTTGGACTCCTGACCTCAGGTGATCCACCTGCCTCGGCCTCCCAAAGTGCTGGGATTACAGGTGTGAGCCACTGTGACTGGCCTAAGGGTATTCCTGCAGAGTTGCCTTCAAGCATGTTCATGTTAATGGCTTACATTTAATGACCAGGCACGGTGGCTCATGCCTGTAATCCTAGCACTTTGGGAGGCCGAGGCAGGTGGATCACCTGAGGTCAGGAGTCCAAGACCAGCCTGGCCAACAGCTGGCTGTGGTGGTGCGTGCCTGTAGTCTCAACTATTTGGGAGGCTGAGGCAGAAGAATCGCTTGAACCCAGGAGGTGGAGGTTGCAGTGAGCCAAGATTGTGTCACTGATCTATCTTCTAGTTTACTGATTTTTTCTTCAGCTGAGAATACTATTAAACCATCCTATTTAACTTCTAAAATTTGAGTTACTGTACTTTTAAAAAATATTATTTTAAATTTTTAATTGATATGTAACAGATATACATATTTCCAGGGTACATGATAATTTAGTACATTCATATAAATCTGTAAGGATCAAATCAGTGTAACTGGTATATCCATCACCTTAAATATGTCTTTTATGTTAACATTCAAATTCATCTTTTCTAGCTTTTTTAAAATATATATTATTATAAACTATAGTCATCCTATATTGCACTTTTCAATTCCAGAATTTCCATTTAAATTTTTTGTCCAGTTTTTTTTTTCTGAAATCCTCCATTTGTCACTTAATTTACTAAACACATTTATCGACATTACCTTAAGGTCCATGTCTGACAACCCTAATATCCAGATCTCCCATGGGTAACCTTATTGCCTGTCTTTTTATATGTCTAGTTTTTGACTGAATGTTAATCTTGCATGCAAAAAATTGTGGAGATGAGCTGAGGCTGTGAATGTTACCTTCCTCTAGAGAGGATTTAGTTTTGCTTCTAACAACCATTTAAGAGCAGGGGTGAATCACTTTAATCTATTTCAGCCAATTCAAAACAAAGTTTTTGTTTTTGTGAGAATTGGATTTCAGGAAAATTTTTAGGTTCACCATATATGTAGGGTAGAAAGTTGAGGATTTTAGGGGGTAAGAGGAGTGGTTCCAACCAAAAGCCTGTGATATTTACCAGGGTCTGTCACCTCTGGTAGCTTCCAATACCTTAAAATAGTTGCTTTTTATTATTTACCTAAGCATTTTAGTTATTGGCAGCAGGGCTGATCTGACAGTGGCTAGTCTGCCTTAGCCAGAAGCAGGCATCCAAAATAATATTGAGTTTTACTATATGACTTTACAGATAGCAAGTGAATAATCTTATGAATTTATTTCCTTGATCTACTACTGTGGAGGAATATTAGTAGAGTTCTTTGCATTTCAAAGATAAGCCTTACTTTTACTATTGTTTTAATATGCTGTTGCATTTGTCTCAAATTCTCTTTAGAAAAGAGGTTTTAAAGAAAAAATACGCCGGGCGCGGTGGCTCACGCCTGTAATCCCAGCACTTTGGGAGGCCAAGGCGGGTGGATCACGAGGTCAAGAGATCGAGACCATCCTAGTCAACATGGTGAAACCTCGTCTCTACTAAAAATACAAAAATTAGCTGGGCATGGTGGCACGTGCCTGTAGTCCCAGCTACTTGGGAGGCTGAGGCAGGAGAATTGCTTGAACCCAGGAGGCGGAGGTTGCGGTGAGCCGAGATCGCGCCATTGCACTCCAGCCTGGGTAACAAAAAGCGAAACTCCGTCTCCAAAAAAAAAAAAAGAAAAAATTCTGATACTGACAAAATCAACTTTCTGGTAAATTATTTTATGAGTCTCCCACTTATGTGACAGAAATCTAAAGTTAGGCATTTGCCTAGCATTTTTCGTGTCTTTGGTATGCTAGCTTCATAAAATAAATTGAAAAGCTATCCCTCTTTTTTAAGTTCTTAGGCAATTTACATAGTAAATATTAAAAGTATGAAAAGTTGGGAAAAAAAGAAACTTTTGGAGATAATTATTTTATAATTAAAATTTCTTTATTGTTTTATTTAGGTCTTCTGAACTCTCAAAGGGATCTGGGACTACTTAAAAAGATCCTATCCTAGTACATAGCTAGGGCTTCATAAATGCTGGTTTCCTTTTGAACTAAAAAGTTATCTTTTTGTTTTTCAACATGTCATTAAAAATATCTACCATTTCAGAGACAAGGAGTTCCTTTTCATAACCCAAAGCTTTAAAACTACTGGAGATTAGGGGTTTAGCAAAGATACTAGTGCAAGTGAAAATGGTACATTAATGCTCATGTTTTCCCCATCACTCCTAACTCATAAAACTTTGAAGAGACAGTTGATACCAGCAAAAGTCAATATAGAAATTTACCACATATGAAGATTTATTTAACCAATCAAGCTATCTTTTTTTTTTTTTTTTTTTTAAAAAACACCTGGTTTAATTTCTTTCTTTGATTACTAGAAAGATAAATTTTTGAACCTAGGACTACCTATGTTGGACAGGTCACACTGTCTCTTTAGGTCTCAGTTTTCTCCTTGGTAAACTCTATAGAACTGCGAATTTTGAATAGACTTAGTTAAGATTTGTTCTTGGAAACACAGCAGAGAAACAAGACATAAATGCCTGTTAATAGCACTGTTGTTTCTAATCTATTATCACCTTGACTACACATAACACTGAATAACAATGGTGATATAAACTCCAAATAAAATGAACCAAAAACACATACAAGCCAGGGGCGGTGGCACCTGCAGTCCCAGCTACCCATGAGGTTAAGGCAGGAGGATGTTCCAAGCCCAGGAGTTCAAGGGCAGCCTGGGCAACACAGCAAGACTCTCTCTCTCCTTCTATCCCTCTTTTTTATTTGGCAGGGAACAAGGTCTCACTTTATCGCCCAGTCTGAAGTACAATGGTGTGATCATGGCTCACTGCAGACTTGACCTCCCAGGCCCAAGTGAACCTACTGCCTCAGTCTCTTAGTAGCTGGGACTACAGATGCATGCCACCATGCCAGGCTAATTTTTAAAAATATTTTTGTAGAGATGAGGTCTCCCTGTGTTGCCTAGGCTAGCCTCAAACTCCTGGGCTCAAGCGATCCTCCCACCTTGACCACTTAAAGTAATGGGATTACAGGTGTGAGCCACTGCACCTGGCTTGAGACCCAGTCTCTTAAAACACACATATACACACACCCTTATATTTTAAATTTAAAAAGGTTAAAATGTCTGATAATATGTACATTTTAATACGCATCAAAGTCTTAACATACAAAGTTAACTTTTTTTCCTCTTTAAAGATTTACAGTAAAGTTAGAGATATGCAGTCATAACCATAATCCAGATTTATAGCATTTTCTCATTCTCCCCCAACAAAGATCCCTGATGCCCATTTGTAGCTGATCCCTGTTTTTATCCTCAGACAACCACAAATATACTTTTGGTTACCACAGATGTGTCCTTTCTGGAAATACTGCATAAATGAAATCTGGCTTCTTTCACTTATGTTTTCAAGGTTCATCCGTATTATTCTAGCATATATCAGTACTTTCTCCTTTTTATCACTAAATAATATGCTATTGTATGCATGTACCACAATTTGTTTACCCGTCACCAGCTGATGGTCACTTGAATTGTTTCCACTTATTGGCAATAACATACATGCTCATGTTTTTTTAATACTGGGTTAGATAAGTAGCAGAGGAATTGCTGGGTTGTGCGGTAAATTTATGTTTAACTTTTAAAGAGACTGCCAAATTGTCTTCCAAGGCAGCCACACCAGGCGTTCCCATCAGCATCTATGAAGGTCTCCACTACTCGACACCCTGGTAATTCCCTGTCTTTCTGATTGAGCCATTCCAGTGGATATGAAGTGGTATCTCACTGTGGTTTTAATTTTCATTTCCCTAACATCTAATGATGTTGAACATCTCAGGTGCTCATTAGTTATTTGTATATAGCCTTTTTTTTTTTTTTTTTTTGGTGAAGTGTATATTGAAGTCCTTTGCCCATTTTTAAATTGGGCACTTTATCTTATTACTGAGTTACAGGAGTTCTTTATATATTCTGAATACAAGTCCTTTACTAGCTTCATGATTTGCAAATATTTTCTTTCAGTCTGTTTTCCTTCTGTTTTGTCTTTTCACTTTCTGTCTCTCTCTCCAGATCTTTTCGTATTTCTGCATAAATTTTAGAATCAGCCTGTCAATTTGCAAAAATGAAAAAAAAAAAAGCCTTCTGGGATTTTGCTAGGGAAGCATCAAATCTACAGATGAGTTTAGGGAGAGTACCATGTTAACAGTACTGTGATTTCCCATACAGCAACACGAATGTCTCTCCAATTATTTGGATCCTCTTTGATTTTTCTCAGCAATGTTTCTGCAGTTTTAGTGTAAAACGTCTTCACTTCTTTTGTAAACTTATTCCCCAGGACTTAGTTGCTTTTGATGTTATAGTGAATGAGTTTTCTGTTTCATTTTCAAATTGTTTACTGCTAGCATCAAGAAACACAAATGATTTTCAAATATTGGTCTTGTAAATTGTAACCTTACTAAACTTATTTACTAGTTTAAGTAATCTTTCTTGTGGATTCCTAAGGATTTTCTACACACAGGATTATGTCATCTATGGATAAGGGCAGTTTTACTTCTTCCTTTCTAATCCAGTTACCTTTTGTTACTTTCTCTTACCTGATTGTATAGGCTAGAAGCTCTAGATCAATGCTGAATGGAAGTGAACTGATAGTCTTGGTTTATTCTCCCCCCAGTTTTGGAGAGAAAGCATTCTGTCATTCACTCTTCTGTATGATGTTACTGTGTTTTATATGGTTTTTTATATATGCCCTTTTTATCAAGTTGAAGCAGCTCTCTTTTATACCTAATTTGCTGATGATTTTATTACGAAAGAATGCTAGATTTTGTCAAATGCTTTTTCTGCATTTACTGAGATGATCATGTGGTTTTGTTCTCCATCTATTAATATGGTGTAGTACATTAATTTACTTTAGGATGTTAACTCAATCTTGAGGTCCTGAAATAAATCGTAGTAGGGGTCATGATGTACAATCCTTTTTATTATATGCTGCTGGACCTGGCTTCCTAAAACTGTATTTTATTGAAGATTTTTGTGTCTATGGAAATATGGGGCTGCAGTTTTATTTATTTATTTATGTATTTATTTATTTTGAGATGGAGTCTTGCTCTGTCGCCCAGGCTGGAGTGTAGCAGTATGATCTTGGCTCACTGCAACCTCCACCTCCCGGGTTCAAGCAATTCTCTGGCCTCAGCCTCCTGAATACCAGGGACTACAGGTGTGTGCCACCACGCCTGACTAGTTTTTTGTATTTTTAGTGAGATGGAGTTTCACCATGTTAGCCAGGATGGTCTTAATCTCCTGACCTTGTGAATCGCCTGCCTCAGCCTCCCAAAGTGCTGGGATTATAGGGGTGAGCCACCACACCCAGCCCTGGGACTGTAGTTTATTGTCTTTTGGTTTTATGATGTCATTGGATCTGGTATCATGTTAACATTGGCTTCACTGGATCAGCTGGTAAATGTACTTTCCTCTTTTAATTTCCGGAAATATTTGTGAAGGCTTGGTATTAGTTCTTTCTACATTTGACAGAATTCACCAGTGAAGACAAAATAACCTGGATTTTCTTTGTGAGAAGATTTAAAATTACTAATCCAATTTCTTGCTTTATGTCCATTCAAATTTTCCATTTGTCCTGTATTAATCTGGTTAATTTGTCTATTTCTATGAATTTGTACTTTCATCTAAATCATCTAATTTGTTGGCATAGTTGTTTATGGTACCTATTTCAATTGCTGTAAAATCAGCAGTCATGTCCCCTCTCATTCTTTTTATTTTTTTTGAGACGGAGTCTTGCTCTTTAGCCCAGGCTGGAGTCCAGTGGTACAATCTTGGCTCACTGCAACCTCCACCTCCTGGGTTCAAGTGATTCTCTCACCTCAGCCTCCTGAGTAGCTGGGATTACAGGCACCTGCCATCAGGCCCGACTAATGTTTGTATTTTTTGTAGAGATGATTTTCACCATGTTGGCCAGGCTGGTCTTGAACTCCTGACTTCAGGTGATCTGCTTGCCTTGGCCTCCCAAAGTGCTGGGATTACAGGCGTGAGCCACTGCGCCTGGCCCCCTCTTTCATTCTTGATTTTGGTAACTTGTGTTTTCTCTGGTTTGCTCTTGGTCAGTGTAGTAATGGGCTTGTCAATTTTGTTGATCTTTGCAATTATCCAGCTTCTGGTTTTACTGATCTTCTCTATTGTTTTTATGTATGTATTTCCTTGGTTTCCACTTTAATCTCGAATTTTTGCTTTTTTTTTTTTTTGCTTGCCATAGGTTTAGCTTGTTGTCTCCAGATTCACAACGTGGGAGCTTAAGTGGCTGATCTGCAATCTTCCTCCTTTTCCAGTATCTATTTAATACATTTAAAGCTGCGTATTTCTCTTCTAGGACAGTTGGGTTGCATCACAAAAACATCTTCTAATTTCCCTTGCGAGTTCTTTAACCTATGGGTTATTTAGAAACCTCTTAATTTCTGATGGCCCATATACAGACTGAAAGAGGGAAGTCAATGGGGAATCCAGAGTTTCTGAGCGGAGCAACTGGAAGGACGGCAGTGCTTTTCAGTATGTGGGAAGGAGTGCAAGCACAGCAGGTATGGGGCAAGAACAGGAGTGCAGTTCTGAGCGCCCATTAAACGGCCATAGGGAGAAGTGCAGCAGGCAACTGGATATGCAAATACTGAGTCTGGGGAGCAGTCTAGGCTGGTGTCTTCAGTGTATATGTGGTATTTAATGTCACAGGACTGAATGAGATGACCAAAGGACTGAATAGAGAAAAGAAAGTTTACCATGAGTGAAGTCAGAGAAGGCTTCATAAACGAGACTGGTTTGATGTTAGCTATTTTAGGAAATTTAGAATTTGATCTAGCAAAGACAGAAACCAATTCAAGCACTCTATCATCCAAGGTGTGAAATAAATGTTATCACAAGACATTTGTAACTAATGGGTGCGTTAATGATACCACTAACAGATTAATTCAGGGAACAAATTCAAGAGACCTAGGTCTCAGATCAATAGACATTTTACAATTCGGCTATGTGAGGCTTATTTCATATATGTTTACTAAAATTGTAATATCTTTAAATTGCCCGTGTTACTAAAACAAGAATTTTATACTCACATCGACTTTTTTTTTCTTTTGAGACAAGGTGTCACCATCACCTATGCCGAAGTGTAGTGGCAGGATCATAGCTCACTGTAACCTTGAACTCCAGAGCTCAGGTGATCCTCCCACCTCAGCCTCCTGAGTAGCTAGGACTACAGGTACGTGCCACCATGCTCAGCTAATTTTTTCATGTTTTAAAAGATGAGGGTCTTGCTGTGTTGCCCAGGCTGGCTGACTACCTACTTTTGTCTATACCAGGGGTGTCCAATCTTTTGGCTTCCCTGGGCCACACTGGAAGAAGAAGAATTGTCTTGCACCACACATAAAATACACTAACATTAATGATAGTTGATGACCAAAAAAAAAAAAAAAACCCCACACTCATACACACACACACACCTCATATTTTAAGAAAGTTTATGAATTTGTGTTGGGCTGCGTTCAAAGCTATCCTGGGCCACAGACTGGACAAGTCTGGTCTATACCCATATGCCTCTATACCAATCTCAGTCATTCAACGTATCTCTCTCCTGAAAATTGTGATATCAAAGTAAAGAAGCAGCCAGGTGAGGTGGCTCACACCAGCAATCCCAGCAACACAGGAAGACCTTGTCTTTACAGAAAAAAAAAAAAAAAAAAAAAAATTAAAAATTGCCAGACATGATGGTGCATGCCTGTGGTTCCAGCTACTCAGGAGGCTGAGGTGGGAGGACTGCTTAAGTCTGAGAGACTGAGGCTGCAATGAGTTGTGATTGTACCACTGCATTCCAGCCTAGGCAACAGAGCGAGAACCTGTCTCAAAAAGAACCAAGAAACAAACCAATACAAAACATAAAGAAGTAAAACTGTTACCCTTCCAACTAGAAAGCCAGATAATGAAATATGCTTATCCCAAATCAGGTGTCTGAATCTCCTTACAAGTCTTTAAGGATTTACAACACTCCATTCCTTTAAACTTTTTGTGTTGAAGAACCATAGGAAAGATATAATGCAGAAGAAAAATAGGTCAAGTGAGGGAAATTGCTTTCCAACTGAGATTTGAGACTGAATAGGAAGTAGCTGAATTAAATGGAAGAAAGACAGTTATCAACCATTCATATGCTGCTCTTACGTGAGTTATCAAAGGCAGCTTACTTCTAGCTCACCCCATTAACTAAAGCATTCTAATTTCAAGGTGATACTTAAAAAAAAAAAAAAGTTTTCCCATATTTTATAATTTAGATCAAAACTAGAGTCCCTTTAAATGGGCTTAATTTTTTCAGTAATGTTAATTTTCAAATAGTGCTCCAAGGAAAATTTGCTGCTATGGCAGGAAAAATAGAGGAATCCCTGAGATCTCTGCTTGTCTCCTTCCTATACTGCATTCTAGATGACAGAGTTAGAAATCAGGGAGAAAAGAACATCAGCCTTTTCAAATATAAAGAACAATTCTTATTAACACATAAAGGTTAGTTTTCTCTTTATAGGTCAGATGCCACAGATCAATTCTGAGGTCCCAAAGATCTCTTAAATTTTTAAAGATAATGGAAATTGTACTAACTCAGCCAGTCTGAATAAAGGTACTACAATAGAGTGGTGAGGAGCAAAGCCACTTGAATCAGGTGGCCTGGCTTCTTCAAAGTGCCTCAGCGTCCTCCTCTATTAAGGAGAATAAATGAAATAATACATTAAGCTTATGTGCTGAAATATATTATTTCATTTATTCTCCTTAATAGAGGAGGACGCTGAGGCACTCTGAAGAAGCAGCTTAATATATTATTTATATTGGCACATAAAGCACAAGATAAACTACAGCTACTATGAAGTTTGGAATCCTTTCACCAGCTGTGGACTGGTATCTCCACACTAACAGGCTTAGCGACACAACAATACACAGAATGAAAGAGCGCTGTGTTCAACCTATTGCCTCAAACCAGGCCTCTCTCTACTCCGAACTCTGAAGTGCAAAGTTTCAGGAGGGCAAGTGGAAAAAAAGGGGGGAAAGGTTGTGGGAAAGACAAATAAAAAGTAAGAGAAAACTAATGAGAACTTTTGTGAGTGTTCCTAAAGGCTGAATTCTGAAATTGATGTTCACTAAGTTAAGATTTAGTTGGAAAATCACAAGTTAAAGAGAATAAACTATTTTCTTAAGCCTTAAGATCTACCTAATTAAAATTCTGCTCTCCAAAGTTAAACAGGCATGTGTATAAGCTATTTAAATGACTACATCTAAAATTTTTATAAAGTAACCTTCAAAGGAGTACTGAAATCATGAGTAAACATAAATTGATCTCAAGAAAAAGAATACTGACAATTTCTTTTAAAGAATCTTCTTATTTCCAGAGTTTTCCCTAAAGGAGCACAGAATATAAGTCTATCCAGAATATATGCTAACCAGATATTCTGGCTTGGCCAGAATCTCATTAATCGTAACATTTATTTTTCCAATGGGCTAGTATCTAAAGACCATCATCAAATCTGTGAAAGACAAGCCAGGAATTAATCTGTAATTGATCAACCATGCTTACGATTTTAATGTCTATAAAAAATGTCACACATTGTTTTTTCATCATTTGGTCAGTGGCACTTACTGGCAGGGCCCAGGGACCTCGGGAAAAGGAAGTGGCCATTCCTACAGGTACCCTACAGAAAACAGCAGCGCAGGGAGCCCCTATGATGACTGTTCCTCACCTGTTACCCTCCCAACTCCCCTCAAATCTGCAAATACAGTCCCACATACTGGGCTGACTAGTTGAAAACACAGTTGGTCATTATCCTAAAAGACCAAAAACCGAAGAAAAGTGTTCAAATTATCAATCCTCTCTCTTCTCCCATGATTTGTTGGTATGTCTGAAGGAACAGACGACTCAAAAATTCACATCTAAATATCTTCAAAATACTATAGAATACGGGATTACAAAAATAAACATGTTATTATCCCTGTTCATAAGTAATTCGAATCTAAAGAAATTATCACCATACTGAAGGTTTTTTGCAAAGCATTAATCTGCAAGAAACTGTGCTCAAATTTAAAGTCTAAAGTTGATAGGAAAGAATGAATAATGCTCAGTCAATAAAATGCAATACTACATATATATATAAAAGTCCAACAGTGGATAAGATCTTCATCTGCCACCTGACTGATAAAATAAAAAATATTTTTATCTGTTATAAAGTTTCCTCACTCTACAGGAGTAGAGAATAATCTATTATTCTTTAAGTTTAAGGAATCTCTTAAGTTTATCTAAATTTAAAAATTCTAGTAACTTCAACATAATTACTACTGTTGCTATTCTATTTACGTAATAATTTGAGCTTATGTTTCCTTGAAACACTGAAGACTTCTGTCTTCTTTTCTGCCAACATTCCATACCCATAAAATTTACAACATACCTGGGACTGTTATGTAAGATCGAGGTCAAGAATGTTTCAATGGGTATGGCACGAAGAAAATCTGATTTCATTGAGAGTGTTCACCATAATTAACATAATAAGAACACTCTTATTACATGGATTTATGCTGTGAGTCAAATCTCTACTGCAGAACACAACTTCATGCAATAAAGTCTCGTGTATCATCTTTCCCCATCAGCATCTAGAAAGGACGTACTATGTGTATTTAACCAAACATCTTTTTTTTTTTTTCCTTTCCTGAGAGGGAGTTTCGCTCTTGTTGCCCAGGCTGTAGTGCAATGGCGCGATCTCGGCTCACTGCAACCTCTGCCTCCCGGGTTCAAGCGATTCTCCTACCTCAGCCTCCTGAGTAGCTGAGATTACAGGCGTGTGCCACGGCGCCTGGCTACTTTTTGGATTTTTAGTAGAGACTAGGTTTCACCATGTTAGCTAGGATGGTCTCGATCTCCCGACCTCGTGATCCGCCCGCCTAGGCCTCCCAAAGTGCTGGGATTACAGGCTTGAGCCACCGCTCCCGGCCAGATCGGTGATTTTTTACCTTCCACCTGACCTAGATGGCCATCACACAGGTAGCGGAAGCCATCTTAGAAGAGCAGTGCACTGCAGAGGCAGCGATTGGGCTCAGCATTTTTTTTTTTTTTTTGAGATGGCGTTTCACTCTTGTCCCCAGGCTGCAGTGCAATGGCACGATCTCGGCTCACTGCAACCTCCGCCTCCCAGGTTCAAGCGATTCTCCTACCTGAGCCTCCCGAATAGCTGGGATTACAAGTGCGTGCCACCACGCCTGGCTTTTTGTATTTTTAGTAGAGACCGGGTTTCACCGTGTTAGCCAGGATGGTCTCGATTTTCCAACCTGGTGATCTACCCACCTCGGCCTCCCAAAGTGCTGGGATTACAAGTGTGAGCCACCACTCCCGGCTAAATCGGCGATCTTTTTAGCTTCCACCTGACCTGAGGTGGCCATCACACCGGTAGCAGCGGCCATCTTAGAAGAGCAGCACGCTGCCTCGTGGGCTCAGCTTTTTTTTTTTTCTTTGAGATGGCGTTTCACTCTTGTCCCCAGGCTGGAGGGCAATGGCGCGATCTCGGCTCACCGCAACCTCCGCCTCCCAGGTTCAAGCGATTCTCCTACCTCAGCCTCCAGAGTAGCTGGGATTACAGGCGTGTGCCACAACGCCTGGCTAATTTTTGCATTTTTAGTAGAGACCGGGTTTCTCCGTGTTAGCCAGGATGGTCTCAATCTTCCGACCTCATGATCCGCCCGCCCCTCCCAAAGCGCTGGGATTATTGGCGTGAGCCACCCTGCCTGGCCAGATCGGTGATCTTTTTACCTTCCACCTGACCTGAGGTGGTCATCACACCAGTAGTGGCGGCCATCTTAGAAGAGTAGCGCGCTGCCTCGTGGGCTCAGTTTTGTTTTGTTTTTTTGAGATGGCGTTTCACTCTTGTCCCCAGGCTGGAGTGCAGTGGCGCGATCTCGGCTCACCGCAACCTCCGCCTCCCGGGTTCAAGTGATTCTCCTACCTCAGCCTCCGGAGTAGCTGGGATTACAGGTGCGTGCCACCACGCCTGGCTAACTTTTTGTATTTTTGGTAGAGGTCGGGTTTCACCGTGTTAGCCAGGATGGTCTCGATCTTCCAACCTGATGATCCGCCCACCTCGGCCTCCCAAAGTGCTGGGATTACAAGCGTGAGCCACAGCGCCCAGTCAGATCGGTGATCTTTTTACCTTCCACCTAACCTGAGGCGGCCATCACACCGGTAGCGGCGGCCATCTTAGAAGAGCAGCGCGCTGCCTCGTGGGCTCAGTTTTTTTTTTTTTTTTTTTTTTTTTTTTGAGATGACGTTTCACTCTTGTCCCCAGGCTGGAGTGCAGGTGCGTGATCTCAGCTCACTGCAACCTCCGCCTTCCGGGTTGAAGTGATTCTCCTACCTCAGCCTTCCGAGTAGCTGGGATTACAAGTGCGCGCCACCACGCCCGGCTAATTTTTTGTATTTTCAGTAGAGACTGTGTTTCACAGTACAGTCTCCATCTTCCGACCTTGTGATCCGCCCACCTCAGCCTCCCAAAGTGCTGGGATTACAGGCGTGAACCACTACGCCAGGCCAAGCAAATACCTTAACATTAGCTTCTTTATCAAGTTAAAGCCTCTGTGGCACATTCTAGGAAGAGCAGTAGGTACCATAGCCTCTTAGAGCTCATTCTTTCCAACAACCCACATCAATCATTTTGTATTATTTTATTCTGATTCTTCCTAACATCTTTTCAGTTTGACCCTACCAGTATGTAAGCATCACATGTTACACAGCTGCAACAGTCACAGTTTTAACACCGTATCTCCGCTCAAGGAATTTTCTAATCCACCATGACTCCATTCATGTCATGCCCACCAACAGACATCAACCATTCCTAAGAAGCCAACAACCAGAAGTTCTACCTGCTAGCCCCCGAGACCCTTAACCTTATTGCTAACACAGAACCTCCACTTACAGCCAGGCCTCTGCACTCAGCTAGTCAATAACTATATCCCATCCCTACTGTGTTTCGGTCATTATGTTACGCACTTTACAAAATATTCCCAAACATGGGCTTGCCTGTTCGTCTCCTTGTAGACTATCCCTTTCAGCCAACCAAACTCTGCCAGCCTTTCAGGACTCATTTCAAGGGAAGTCTTGCCTACCCACTCCAGCCCACAGGCCCTCTCTGGGGATGACGGAGCACTCTTCCTTTCTAAATTTGTTAAAGTTGGTCCCACTGAACTAAAAAGTGGTATGAAGGGAAAACACTGTCCAATGGCCACATAAGTCTGGGAAATGCTGGGCCAATAAAGGTAAACATATTTCTTTTGCTCCTGGACTTCTCAGAGCATCCAGTATTTTGACATGCGTCCTTTTATGAGAGGAGATACAGTCTACAGCTATATAATGATATATTACCTTCGATTTTTGTTAACTTTTTAATATGTATGCGTGGCTTTCTTCACAACATGTATTGCTCTCCCTTTAACAAATTACCTGGTGCCCATAATTTCTCTCACTATTACTAATACCACAGCTCGGGGAGGGTGGGAAGAAGTCCATGTCCTTCCCTGTGGCCGCTGCACACAGAAGGCATAAAGGTTTTGTGGAAGGAATGATGTGACCAGGCTCAGGCTTCAGAAGGCAGCGCAGCGGAATGATAAAGAGCTCAGGCTCTGGCTTCTGAGGACCTAGCTAGACACATTTATTAAGGCTTTGCTTTTGGGCAAATTATTCAACTTCCATCAGCTTTCAGCTTCCCCCTCTATAAAGTGAATATAATCACAGTTCCTAACTTACAAGCTGCTGAGGAGGAATGAATGAGACCATACACCCAAAGTGCTCAGAAGGCAGTCAGTTAATATTGGTGGCCTTAGGAGGAGACTAATTAAGAAGGTATCAAAATAATCCAAGCTTTTTCCATATGTGAGTGCTTTGAAGTGTACTATCTGAGTTTAAATTCTGGGTTCATCTCCTATAAGCTATAGGATCTTGTGGAAATAACTCCCTTTGCTCATCTGTAAAATGGGAATGTTAAATGCAACCACTTCATAGGAGTGTTGTGAGGATTAAATAAGATAAACTCAAGTCCTTGGCACATAAGCACATCATACATGTTCAAATTAATTGTAAATGGAGATCTGGTTACCTGAGGGTGCTTTCTAACCTCATCCACTCCCATGTCACAATTCCCAACTGTCTTCAGTGGTTCAAATGTATTTGTTCCCACAAATCCATCACCTTCTTCCCTTACTATGCCTCCCTACCAAAAAAACCTTGTTTAAGACATCAGCCATGGCCTCCTGAAGAACGAAGCCTGTTTAATTCCTTCCCTACACTCTTGGCCCCTCACTCTGAATTTCGTATTTCATAAGTAGTATGAGAAAACAATACCTGTGCATCTCCCTCTCCCCCACCGTAATTTCTGAACAATTATTGTCCACATTATCTCACAGCAACAATGGTTGGAAAGGTGATACCTGTGCCTGCATTGCCGTTTCCCAGTTTCAGATCTTAGTTTAATTCCCAGTTGCTACTTTAACTTAGGTTTCCCCTGCTTCCTAAAAGAGTAAATAAAAAGAAATTATCTTTGGGAATAAAAAGGTAAACAATACCTTAGCCAGGCTCAAACCAAGGACTTGATTTTAACTGTGAGAGATCTTATTCTTAATAAGCTAGAAAGCACACATAAAATGAATCAAACAAAGCACATATTCCCAACAACCACCTGGGCACTAAACTGCATATGGCATTAGTCGGCCACGTCAAAAGACAATCTGCACATTAGCAAAGGACTCGACTTCCTTTACTTTCCATATGTGAGCAGTTATCCAACTGCTGAGAATAATTCGACTTGATATTGTGATACTGTAGGTTTGCAGTTAAATCCTTCAGAGAGGTGTGTTATAAAAATACAATAGAGTATTAATTTTTAGAAGTGTCTGAAGAAGGAAAACAGAAGGTCTTCAGAGTAAACCATTTGTTTTTATACAGATAGATGCCAGTCACTGTCTACCTCATTTTTTGCAAAAAATTTAAAACTCTGTTACACCAAAAAGGTTCATGAAGAAGTGGAAACTGAGCCACGTTACACCAATCCATCCCACAAGATCTCTGGAAGACTCCAGATGACTCTTTGGGCCATCTGCACTGTGCATGACCCAGTGATCATATGGGTCTTAGGACAGAAAAGAAGTATCACAACAAAGAGGCAAATAAAGAGGAAGATGGCAGGACAGACAACTCTTAGTTCCTAGACACCCCTTATTTCCTAGAGCAAACATTTAAGTCCGCTGGCTTATAAGAGGCATATACTTAAGAAGCTATATCATTGTTCATCCTTAATCACTACTATATGTTAGAAAACCAAAGTCCCAATGCATAGCTGGAACTCAGAGAGACACAGAGAATATTAAGAGTTCAAAATAACAGTGAGTGTTGCTTTCCCAAGACCATTCCTTCTGTTGTGGTTTGCAGCCACAGAGGGCTCAGGAGAGTGTGAACAACTATCTGTGCTACAGCAGTGATGTTTTATGGCTGGATGCCCAGATTGTCTAGCTCTGCACACAGCTCCATAGTCTTTTGAGGGCTACAGAGGAGGAATGCATTCTTAACAGCTTTCCATCACTGCAATAGCTTCTTCATTCTCGGAAAATATTTAAGGCTAAGAAAAGAATTCATTTTTAGTAAAACTCCAAAAATGGAACAAAGGGTATGGATTTTCAGCATGTTTAAACATGTAAAACCTGGTTATATCCCACGTGGAGATTTTTTTAAATTACATAATTTACTTTTCATTAAATAAACATTTCAAATGCATGATCTGTACAATAGGAAACTGCACCATTATTTTAATTGGGTTATTCAAGCAAGTTCACTGGCAAATATTATATATTTTTCAGTTTCAATATCAGATATACGCTTTCTGCACAAGGTTATATAGTTATTTCTGACAATTAACCTTTATATTTTTAAGCAATTATACTCCTAAAAAGTTATGTATAAGCTGAAAATTTATAAATGGACTCTACTGCATTAAAGTCTATTTAAAGAAAGCTTATTGCATATCATTTTGTAATGAATGCTCTCCTCGTGACCACACAATTATTTAAAAGTTCATTTGTTTGAATTTGGATACTCATAATTAGACTGGGCAAAAGCAAGAAAACCTGTACAATCTACTCTCCCCCCAAAATATGATCCACTTCTCACATGACATTTTGCTGTCCCTACTCAAATCTATGACATCTTCAAACAAATATTAAGATGTTAAGTATCTTATTAACTAAAATCCAGTCATCTTCACTGTGAAACCAGTTATCATGCAAGAGAGACTAAAGACTGTGCCACCAACACTTCAAAATATTTCCTTACTTCTCACCTAAAAATATTTGAAGACTCTTCGAGATAGAGCTGGCGAAAAGGTAAAAACCCATTTGTCTTAAAATCATGAGAAAGAAGCCAAAACAATTTCAATCAAAGATAACAAAAACAAAACAGACGGACACAAATAAAGTTACCTGGTTCTTCCCGGCTTATACAGACCCTTTCCTGCTCTGCCTGCTCAGGACTCCGCCTCCTGTTCCCTCAACCTATCCTTCTCCTAGCTCCAGGGACGTTTATAAATCTGTCCCTGTCTCCTCCTCTCCATTTCTGAGGCTTCCCCCACAGGCTTCAGCTGCTCTTTGCTTGCCCTATCCCCAAATCTTAATTGTCTCATATGTTTCACTTTGGTATATGGGACAATCTAGAGTTCACAGCCAATTTTCTTTCTTATAAAATCTCAAACATCACCTTTGCACAATAAACCCTGACTGAATGATAAACAGTCATCCAAAGCATAAGCATGCAATCTAATGCTCCAATTCCTACTGCGGAAGGCCAAAAACACCCCCTAATAGTCTTTAAAATGGTTCTTGAATCTTAAAAGGTTAGTGAGCTTCTATGATAAAAAAGGTACTCTATATACTCAAATGAAACAATAAATAAACTAACTTTCATCATAGTCTTTTTAAAAAAAATGTCAAGTTAGCAACACTCTCCTGGGTCAAGCAACACTAAGCGACAATCAGGACCTCATCCCCTTCACTTGGGGTTGGAGAGGTGATGTAAATAGGCCATTCCCAGCTGCTACTGCAGGAACTATATCTTCCATTTTACTCCAGACTGAAAGCTCTCTTCACTAAGCAGAAAGGCTACCCTACTCCAGCCAGCCCTGATCTCTGGCTTGGTTTTGGAAGCCAAACGACAGCATTTGGAAAAGCAAAAATTTATCTCAGGAAAGCCAGCTGTTTAACAAAAAGTAGGTGGTAGCTGTGATGAAAAATACTGTAATTCAGTTTCATATACTCCCTGTATGACTTATTTTTTTAAATCACTGAATGTCAAATGAAACAGTTCATTCCACCTACCTTCATTATAATCAGCATTCTAAGAGTAACTTTTACTCCAAAGTTCCTAAGCCAATTAAACATAAATGTAAACCTGTTACAAAATAATCTTTGTTAGTGCTCAGACATATGCTACTTGAAAAAAAAAAAGCAATAAACACTGTAAGGATGAGTATCTAAAATCAACATTTACGTATACTCCAGATTACTAACAGAATATTTAAATGCCAGAATCCAAAATAAAACTGTTAGGATTAAACTTTATGACAGTCTCAGTTTCAACTGTATTTAATTTCAGACCTTAAAAGTAAAGCCGGCCGGGCGAGGTGGCTCACACCTGTAATCCCAGCACTTTGGGAGGCAGAGGCGGGTGGATAACCTGAGGTCAAGAGTTTGAGACCAGCCTGGCCAACAGGGCGAAACCCCCTCTCTACTAAAACTACAAAAATTAGCCAAGTGTGGTGGCGGGCGCCTATAATCCCAGCTACTAGGGAGGCTGAGGCAGAAGAATCGCTTGAACCCTGGAGGCAGAGGCTGCAGTGAGCCGAGATCACGCCACTGCACGCCAGCCCGGGCAACAAGAGCAAAACTCCATCTCAAAAAACAAAAAAAAAGTAAAACCGAAGTAAGTTCAGCAAGGTCTTTGTTTTGGACAAGAAGCACAGAAGAGTTACAAACAGGCTTTTAAAATCAGATCCTTATAATAAAATCGAGTGTGTGTGTTTACTGTTACCATTTTCTGAGCTATCAATTTCTCATGGCCTGACTATATCTATTGTCCGATCATGAGAAATCTGTATGAAATCCAGATTCCAAGAATGTCTATTCTTATGAAAATAAATATTAAAAACTTTCCATAGGAAAAAAACTTTCAGTATAGGTAAAGTTACAACTGTTCACATCATTACTCTGTTCTATTAACACAAACAAAATTAATTCAGACAATATAACTAGTCATTTTTAAAACCTTCCTTTGCATTATTTTCCCCAACAAAGCATCCTAGGGGTGCCATAGTGAAAAATGTTCAAAGACCATTGCCACCGCTGTTCCGGAACAACGTACATTCCTCAAGGTGCCCTCTACCAATCAAGTTCATGTGGCCTGGGGCTAAGTTTTATCATTTATTCTTTCACACAGTCCTGAAGGAAATCTGGAATCTATGAATACAATTGTCAGCACCCGTACACATTTCAAACCAGCTACCCCTGTCCTCTGAAATCACTCAAGCCAGGTTTCCAGGGTCTCAGCTCATTGGCATAGTTATTCGACTCCAACTGCAGGCAATAACTGGCATAAAAGAAGCCTTACACAGGGTCAAATTACACGCAGGGATGCACAAGGCTCTCGCAGCGATCATCAATGGGCTACCCTGCATTGGCCGAAGTACATCAACGTGAACACCAGATACTCGAGAAAAACCGAACCTCGGCTACACAATGGATTAACCCAGTCAGAAGGCTCCAATTTGCAACTCCTCAAAAACGCTGAAGTTGGACATCTACAGAGCACCATTTTGAGTTTAGAATCCGCAGTTCACGCCTAGAAATAACCGAGCGGACCACTCAAATGGAGGTTTCATTTGGCGGAGGCAAAGCTTTGAGACAACTCCATTCATTACGTGCAGAATCACCGACACCGTCACATGCCTTCGAAGGCACCAGGTGCAGCCACGATCCAGCGGCTCCTCCTCCCCTCCCTCCCGGCACCACATCCAAGCAGCAAGCCTTCATTTTCGCTACGATCCCCAAAGCTCCGTGTAACACGCACGCCGGCGATTTCTTCGCCAGGCTAACACGCAGAAACCCCTCCCTCGCCACATTCACGTCCGCATATTTTCAGAGCTACCAGTGAATTAGTTAAATCTCGTCCGCAAGGTAAAGGTGCGAAGGAGGCAGCGCTTAAAGCGGAGGTGGCGACCAGGCGCTCGGGTTGCGTTATCTGATACCAGGGCAGAAGTGGCTCGGCTCGTTTTCCTCTGACGCATGACTCCGCAGTCCGCGGCACCGTTAGAAAATCCACCTGATTTCAGACCCGCAGCGAGCCCAGGGGTCCTTCTCCGCCCACCCGCAGCACACCCCGGTTTCTCTCGACCCCCAAACAACGGTACTGAGCTCCTACGCCGAAACGCGGCGGGTTCGTGCCTGCCATCGCCAATGCAAAACCTGCGGGCGGCCGCCTGGAGAGGACCGAATTTCCCCGCCGCTGGCGTTTTAAAGGGGAGGGGGCACATCCATCCTCAGCCCTCCATTCCACTCCCGTCTGATCGCGCTGCACGCCGGCCGTCCGCACAGCCCGGTCTCGCACTCGCACACACGCGCCCCGGCCCCGGCCGCTTCCCGCCGCTCCCCTCCAAACCCGGCCGGCCGGGGGCCCGGCGCCGCACGCGGGTCGCTCGGGGCCAGCGCCCGCCCCGGCTCGGCTCGGCCGAACAAAGGGCCCGCGAACCTCCGGGCAAAGTTGCGGCGGCGGCGAGGAGCGAACGGGCGGCCACGCTCACCTGGGCTCCGTCCCGGGCAGTGGCGGCGGCGGCTCCGCGGGGCTCCGACGGCGCGGGCCTGGCGGCGGCGGCGACACGAACGACCGCCCAGGGGCCTCGGGGGTGCGCGGGCGGCGGGGGCCCGCTCAGCGCCCGCGCCGCGGGCTCAGGTCCCGGCGCGGGCGGCGGCGGCGGCGGCGGCGGCGGCGGCGCGGGCGGGTGGGCGGCGGCGCGTCTCGGCAGGTCCAGGTCCGGCCCCGGCGACGCCGCGACGCGTCCTCCTCCTCACGCCCGGCGGGACGAGGCTCCGGCGCGGCCCGGGTCGTAGGCGGCGGCGGCGGCGGTGGTGGTGGCAGCTGCGGACGGCTGGGCGCGGGGCCGCTCTGCTCCCTCCGCCTCCGGCTCGGGCGGGCCCGCGGCGGCGGCTGCGGTGACGGCGACGGGAGCGCGGCGGGCGCGGGGACGGCCCTGTCAGGGGGCGGCCCGGGCGGCGCTCAAGGCTGCGCGGCGGCGGGGCCGACGGCGGCGGCTGCTGGTCCCGGGGCCGTCGCGCTGAGGTGCGGAGATGCCACCGCGGCCATCTTGTTGCTCTAACTGACAAGAACCCCCCTCCCCCCGCTACAGCCAGACGGGGCGCTCGCACCCCCTTCCCCGCCCCTCGTTGGCCTCCAACAGGAAGTCGTCCCGGCCCCTGACACGTGACTCCTACCGTATCTGCATACCGGAGGGCGAATTGACCAATCGGCGCTCTGCGTTTGAGCGCCTCCCCCGCGCGACCTTCCCCGGCTCATTGGCTCTTCGGCCAGGCCACGCCTCCCCCTTGCCACCTTAATACCCGCCCGCGCTGTGGTTACCTACTCCGCGCAGGGAGCGCGCCGGGGTGCGAGCGGCGCGCTCTCCTCCTGTCCCGGAGGCGCGCCAGTCCTGGGAGCTCGCGCTACTCTGGGGGGGTGCGTGGAGACCCGCGTGGTGTCCTTCGCCGCCGCCGCCTGCCCTCCGGTCCCTGGGCGCTGTGGCTCCGCGTTAGAGTGCTAGCGGGAGGGGCGCCGACCCGGATCTGCGCTTCCGCTGGGTTCTCCCGGCTAGCGCCCCGCGGCGCCCGGGCTTTGCGCTGTTATTTCGCCCGGCAGCATGACATTTTCTGCGGCGGCGCCCGGCGCCCGCACCGGCGCGCGTCCCGCTCGTGCAGTGCACACGCCCTGCACCGCCCCACCTTGCACACACACGCACACGAGCCCGTTGGGTCCCCGGAGCCTCCTGCTCACCCCGCGCCTCCCGGCCCGCCCTTGCGCGCAGTCGCTCCCCAGGGAGCTCCCAGCTGCGAGCAAAACAAGCCTCGCCGCGAAACAGCCCCCCGGGGAGACCGCCCTTTCTCCGGAGCACAGACACCCCGCCCCCACCGCGCGAGCCTTCTGTCCGGGCCGAACCCGGGCGCTCCGGCCCCTACGCACCCCGCGATTCCTCCCCGGTGCTCGGTGCGCCTCCGTGATCCTCCATTCCACGGCTCCTCCTCGATATCCATTATTCATTAGTGGTAGGTGAGGTCACGCTCAATGTGCAATTCGAAAAGTCCGTTTTTAACTTTCGGTTCGAGCCAGGAGAAAATTTTGAAACCAAGAATTTTCTCCATTTTCATGCAAGGTCGCAGAAGCAGGCTAGCTTTTCCCCCATCGCTCGGAGGAGGTTCAGCGGTGCTACTTGGAAGTTGGTATTGGAAGAGGCCATTCCCTGTCTACGTGTCCCCGTCTTGAAGAGGAGGTAATAACACACTAGTACTTTCGCAATGCAGTTTTGTTACCGCAAGTGTCATGCTTTGAAACGTCTGTGGATGAAAGAGACAAATTCCTCGCTCTCGTTTCCCTTCAGGGTCCCATGAGCTCCTTTCTTCTTACTGCCATATTTTCAGCCCTCCAGTAGTTAGATTCACAAACCAACCCTCTAAAGGGTCGTGAAATGTCTGCTGTGTTGTGTATTTCCCCTCCCAAGAACCCGCATCCCTTAGAAGGATCTCAAGGCAGACGGAGCTGGCATGGAGGCTTCTACCTATTCATTTTATGTACATTCATTTAATTCTCGACTGCGGAAAACCTGCCTCTTTTGTATTTCTCAAAGGTAGGGGTATTATCACATGTTCCAGAAGGGAGTGCAAAATAACATCGTCACAACTGGCAGCGCCCACGAAGTAGACTGCTACATAAATGAGGAATCCAGGTATCTGGGTGGACCAATCATTGTGATAAGCAGAACTTCACTTTTTGGCAAACTGAACCAAGATACATTATTTAGCATTGTCTTTGACTTTGGATTTGTGGCTCTCACCTCTTTAGTTCTCTCTGGTTCCCTTTCTTATCCCTCAGGCAAAAATCGTCCTCTTCTCCAATGATATTAGACTCTGAGCACCGAGAAGCAGCAGAACTCTAGATACTCTGTGTTCTGAACCCCAAACTGGATTCGTAGTTTGGCAGTAGGCAGAATATTTGAAACTGAAGCTGACGCAGAGACGTTGAGGCATATGGTGGCCGTGAACCTTCAGACTACAGAGCAGCGTCACTAATTAGTGGTCGTTGGGACTGATAAAATATGAGTAGGAACGCCAAGCAAAGCTGTAAAATGGGTACGTTCATGTTTGGGGTTGGTCATCCTGTTATCAGCCCTGCCACCACCACCTATAACTAAGGTATAAATCGATCATCTATTAAAAATAGGCAAAACCAACAAAATTATGTTTACGAGGATTCGATATTAAATGTATCTCTTAAGTTAAAATGTCAGCTAATTGAGGACAAATGAAGAACACCTAGCTGGAGACAAAGTCGTGTAAAAAATTCTAGTTTTAGGTGACCACATGCTCAACAAGGCTAAATGTGTGAAATGGTTTGTTTAAATCAACAACAACAATAACAACGCTACATTAAAATAGTGTCCAGTTTGGCCGAGGGCACTGGCTGACGCTTGTAATCCCAGCACTTTGGGAGGCCGAGGCGGGCAGATCACCTGAGGTCGGGAGTTTGAGACCAGCCTAGCCAACATGGTGAAACCCCATCTCTATTAAAAATGCAAAAATTAGTCAGCGTGGTGGCAGGTGCCCATAATCCCAGCTATTTAGGAGGGTGAGGCAAGAAGATCACTTGAGCCTGGGAGGCAGAGGTTGCAGTGAGCTGAGACTGTGCCATTGCACTCCAGCCTGGGCAACAAGAGCGAAACTCCGTCTCAAAAAAAATAAAATAGTGTTGAGTTTAAGATACTGTACTCTTGAGCTGGCCAGATCCCAAACAGAATATTTTGGCAAGTTCTGGGCACTATGGTGAAAGAAAGAAATTGACAAAGTTAGAGACTGACTGGGGATGCAGCCAGTTGTTGGTGGAAATCCTCCAGTCTTGACCAACAGCTGAAGCAGCAGAAGAGATGGATGCAGGGAAGAAGAGACAAGGAGGACAGGAAGGCTGTCTTCAGATATTTTTAAAACTCCCATATGCAAATAGGCACAGATATATTCCGTGAGATCCTAAGAGGCCAACCTGAGATCAGTGGGTGATCGGCATTAGGCAAATTTTGGTTCTGTTCAAGTATACACTACACGCTACAAAATGGAGTTTCTAGCAAATGGAGTTATTAATAGAAAGTCCATTTTGTAGGGTGCAGTGTATACTGCTCGGGTGATGGGTGCACCAAAATCTCACAAACCACCAATAAAGAACTTACTCGTGTAACCCAATACCACCTGTACCCCAACAAGCTATGAAAAAAAACTCCGTTTTGAAAGGTAGCAAGATCCACATCTGTGCAGGGGTTTAAGCAGAAAGACAGGATGATCATGTCCCTGTCTCCATGGCTATTGCAAAAGAGATGACTGTGGTGAGCAGAAGTGTTGACTAGCTCAGCGGTTCCCAAAGTATGTTCCCTGGACCAGTGGCATTGGCTTCATCTAGGAGCTTGATAGAAGTGCGACTTCTCGGACCCCACTGCCAGACCCAGTGAATCAGAACCTCTGGGGATGCGGCCCAGGTATCTGCATCTTAGCCAGCCCTCCAGGCGATCCTGAGGTGCACAAAAACTGGAAAAGAGTAGTAAAGGCACCTTTTTGAGAGGCTGTATTTGAGTATAATACCCCTCTCCATGCCCAGCCACTTCCTACCACACACTGGTGCCTGAATTACTCCATTCTCCTAGTTCTGTTGATTTTACAGGTGTAATTTGCATCCTAATGATGGACTCTTAAAGGGAAAAGCTTCAGGACTCCAACACATGATTGCTTTTCAATGAAAATGTAAGAAAGCTGGGCTCAGCTCTCCCTGCTTGTCACCAGTAGATAACAAGTGAATTGCCTTAGCAAAATGTGATAAATTTACAGAGGCCTTTCAGACAAGCAGCAAGGCATAGGGTGTTGGTTCTCAAACTTTCTGTTGATGAGAATCACCAGGGTAGCTTGTTTGAATTACAAATTCACCTTAGGTCCAGATGAGGCCCATGAATCTGCATGTCTAATCAGCTCCCCAAGTGATTCTGAGAATAATACTGGAATAGAACCTTAAAATAAGAGGAAGGGTGAGTCTCAACTCCACTGCTCACTAATTGTTTGACCTCAGGCGAGTTTCTGGGCCTCTGACTTCTCCTTTGTACTCCTCACTGAGTTAGAGATGCTCACTGAATATTTATGGCCATGTATTACGTGCCAGGCAGTGAACTAGGTGCCAGGGATTTAAAGTGGCAAGCGGTGCTTGAACTACAATGATGCTGTATTGAGACAGAAGAGACTCAGGTCATTCTGAAGCGCTCAGGAGGACTTCTCCAAGGGCCTCAGATCTGAGTCTTGAAAGATGCGAGGGAAGCAGTGATAGGTCAGAAGCTGATGGAAGGGCATTGAAGAGGGAATGTGTAAAGGAAACCAAAGAGAGCTTGCAGCGCGGCACTTTCAGGAGGCGGGAAGACATCAGTGGGGCTGCAACAGCCCAGGTATGAGGAGAAGGGAGAGATGAGCAGAGGCCAGATTATTATGATTAGTTTTGGAGAGAAGATGGAGCCTCGCTCTGTCCCCCAGGCTGGGGTGCAATGGCATGATCTGGGCTCACTGCAATCTCTGCCTCCTAGGTTCAAGCAATTCTCCTGCCTCAGCCTCCCGAGTAGCTGGGATTACAGGCGCATGGTGCCATTCCCGGCTAATTTTTTGTATTTTAGTAGAGATGGGGTTTCACCATGTTGCTCAGGCTGATCTCGAACTCCTGAGCTCAGGCAGTCCGCCTGCTTTGGCCTCCCAAAGTGCTGGGATTATAGGTGTGAGCCGCCACACCTGAGACCAGATTATTAATACAAGGAGCATCTCATGTGGCCTTGAGGAGTTGGGACTTTGTCCTTAAGGCAGTGGGGAGTTCTTGAATGACTCCAGACATTATCACCCTTGACTGTCAGAGGGACCTCTCTGTGAACATTGTGGTGAATGACATGGAGAAGGAAGGGCCAGGGTTGAGGTGATGGCAGGCGGATAAGCAGCCTGCACAGTTCTGCAGCCAGGAAACCAGAACTTATGGAAGCCCCCAGAATAGCAATCAAGATGAAATGGAGAAAATCTGCTGGCAAGATAACTTTAACTGCACCTCTGGGGGACTTGGGGTCTGACGTATCTGGAGGGTAAGGAGGATGGTGAAGGATGTTGCCCCATCGTCTTTCTCAGTGAGAAAGCGTGGATGCTGAGGCAGGGGCTATGGAAGGAGGAGTAGGCTGAGCTCGAGGTTTTAGGTGGATCCTGAGAGGAAGGGGTGAGCCTGGTTTGGTACAGTTGGAGTTGCAAACACCTGGGGCATGTCAAGCGGTGATGGTCAAACACGGGGTGTGTCTGGGCTGGAGAAGTCTCTCGGGGACAGTCTGCACAGGGCTGGAAGTTAAGGCAGGATCATAGATGATGACCTTGGGGAATAGGGGTGAGAAGGGACAGTGAGAAGGCTGCGTGCCGAGCCTGAGGAGCACCAAGAGGAAGAGAAAACCCTAAAGGAGTCTGAGAAGGGACAGCCAGAGATGCTGAATCCCACAGATGCCCATTCAGCTAGAGGGGCCACAAGGGGAATGGGGTTGAGAAAGGAGCAGGTGGCCAGCAGTGTCCATGCGGTAAGGGCAGGGACGCACTGATGGAATCAGGCAGCCTCGAGATCATTTTCTCCTCAGGAGGCAGAGCAGGGGCTGGCAGGAGGCTGCAAGGTGAGAGGGAGGCAGGAGGTGGGGACTGAGAGTGAAGAGGGACCAGGCTTTTAAGTTCGGCCATTGTTACAGGTTGAAATGTGTCCCCCAAAAAGATATGTTGAAGTCCTAACCCCATACCTCAGAATGTGACGTTATCTGGGGATAGTTTTTGCAGGTAAAGTCAAAGCAAAGTCTTAGGGTGGTTCCCAATCCAGTGTGACTGTCCTTTATAAAAAGGGGAAATTTGGACACAGAGACCCAGACGGGGAGGAGCCCACGTTAGGATGAAGGCAGAGATCAGGGTTATGCTTCCAGAAGCCAAAGAACACCAAGGATCGCCAGCAAGCCAGGAGAAGCTAGGGAAAAGGCCTGGGACAGGTCCTCCCTCCGAGCCTTTAGAAGAACCCAGCCCTGTTGGCACCTTGATATTGGACTTCTGGCCTCCAGAACTGGGAGAGAAGAAGTTCCTATTGCTTAAGCCACCCAGTGTGTGATACTTGTTATGACAACACCAGGACACTCACACTATGAAAGGAAGGAACGGGACTAAAGGTCAACATGAGACCAAGAAAGTGGATGTGGTTCAGTGTTTTGTTTTGTTTGTAAAGGGAGAGATTCAAGCAGTGAACGTGCTGAGAAGAGTCAGCCAGAGGAGAGGACCCAGGTGGGGAAGATGGTCTAAAGGGGTTGAGTATGGAGTAAAAAGTCTTTGGACACGTGGTGGAGGCGGGACCCTGTCAATGGTGTAGGGAGAGAAAGGATCATTTCTGCTGAGACCAAAAGAGGCAATAGAGACAGCTGCAGAGGCAGGTAAGTCTACGTGTGTGTGCATGCGAGTGTGTGTACATGTGAGTGCTTGTGTGTGTGCATGCAAGTGCTTGTGTGTGTGTGCACATGTGTGTGAGCTTGTATGTGTGCATGCATGCATGTGTTGGGGAAGCATCTGTAAAAAATGGAGGACATTATACCCAGTCTTCTTTATTTCTTCGTTGAAGTTGAAAGTGGCCTAAGATTTCTTCTAGATCTGAAGTTCTGTTTCTAGGTATTGAGTACAAATTATTGTTTTATTTTAATAGCATTGCTTTTAAATTTACCGTTCATGGTATACTAAACCTAAGAGACGAACATACACCTTGTATCTTTGCCTATTGTTCAAGCAAATTCCAGCCTCCAAACTATATAGGACCACATATCTAAACTATGTTTCATTTTGCCTTTGCATCTTTGGGTCTGAATCATAGAGTGACACTTTTGATGTTTCTGAGGCAAGCCTTGGTCAGCACTCGGACACTACAAAGTCCTCTCTTTCCGTTGGGTCTGTTCCTAGAAGGCTCATGGGTAAAAATCTGTGGGGGGCAACTGGATATGGAACAGGAGGTGACTGATGAACTCACGATGAGGATGTCACTTGTCTGGGGGGGCTCAGGCTGGAAAACAGCCTCATTTATCTGGGCCCTGTGATACTGGGCAGATGGTTTTGGGGGCACTGCAGTTGCTTCAATCCAGTTCTGCAAAACCGGCTACCTGGTGTCCCAGGGAGAGAGAGGAGGTGGTTCAGGCTGTGGGCTCTCATGGAAAGGAGGGTTGCTTGTGGGCTGTTACTCAGATGCGCTTCTCTGTGCCTCAATTCAGCCGACAGAGCTCATGATAAATTAGAAACAGGGCTTTGTGTCAACAGCCGGGAACTTTTGGATTTGCCATCTGAGTGAATGCCTCATTCCAGGGCTAACTCCTTTAGTCTTACATTAATTAAGCAAATACTTGCAAGCACCTGGCATCGGCAAAGCCCTGCAGACTTCCCAAGCTCACCTGGCGACCCTCCTCTCCTCCCTCCAGAGCCACTGATGGTCAGAGCAAGGATGTGAAAAAGGTAGACCCAATTTTACCTCCCCGTTCTCCTTGTTCTCTTTTCTGTAACACCACCCTCCATAACCTACCATTTGCGTCTTACTGTGTTTGTGGTTTAAGACTGTCAGCTTGAACAATCATAAGACTCTTCACTGATGTATTTTAAGCACCTAGAACAGAGCTGGCACCAGGTGTTCCATAAATATTTTTGCTCAATTAATGAATTAAGATAAATGGATTAACATCATAAGAAAGTTAATGTGAGAAATCACACCTAGGTATTAGGTGTGAGGGGTGGGTCAGGGAAAGTTCCCTAAGGGATTTGGGATCCAAGATGGCTTTAGAGGGATGGATAGGGTTCCTTCTTTCCTTCCTTCTCTCTTCCTGTCCTGTCCTGTCCTGTCCTTTCCTTTCCTCCCTCCCTCCTCTCCTTTCTTCCCTTCTTTTTTCCTTTTCATCTACCTTCCTTCCCTCCCTCCCTCCTCCCTTCCATCCATCATGTTCTCTTCCTTCCTCTACTTTTTTCCTTTATCTTAGTAGTATATCAATTATTCAGAGACTCAGAACAACACACAGAAGAAATAACAGCAATTTGACATTTATTTATTAATTATGAATTTTTTGAGATGGAGTCTCTGTCACCCAGGCTCGAGTGCGGTGCCTCAATCTCGGCTCACTGCAACCTCTGCCTCCCGAGTTCAAGTGATTCTTCTGCCTCAGCCTCCTGAGTAGCTGGGACTATAGGCGTGTGCCACTACACTTGGCTCATTTTTTTTTGTGCTTTTAGTAGAGATAGGGTTTCGCCATGTTGACCAGGCTGGTCTCAAACCCCTAACCTCAAGTGATCCACCTGCCTCAGCCTCCCAAAGTTCTGAGATTACAGGTGTGAGCCACCGTACCCAAACCAGAAATTCGACATTTACAACTGAAATTTCCTGAGACCTTTGTAGAGCCCAATTAAAAAAAAATCTTTAATATATTATATATTTTCAATTTTTTCCCTCTCTCAAGTAAACCAAAATGTATGCTTGATTGTGAATAGACAATGAAAAGGACTATTTTAGTTATCTGTTGCTGGGAAACAAGTTATTCCAACATTTAGCAGCTTCAGACAACAAACATGTGTGCCTCACACAGTTTCCGAGAATCAGGAATCTGCAGAGCGAGTCTTTTGTGAGGTTGCAGTCAAGTGTTGACCTGGTATGTAACTCCGAAGATGTTCCCAGGCTGGAGCATCTTCTCCAGAGGTACTCACATGGCCATGGGAAGGAAGTTTCGGTCCCTTGCCACAGGGACAGCTCCACAGGGCCACTCATGACACGGCTCACCCCCAAAGTGAGCAGTCCGAGAGAGAAAGCACCATGGCCAAAGCCAAAGTCCTTCCTAACTGAATATCAGATGCACACCGCTTCTGCCTGATGCCATTGGACACACAGACCAACTGTGGCACGGTATGGAAGGGGACCACACAGGGTGTGAGTGCCAGGAGGTGGAACTCCTTGGGGCCATTTTGGAGACTGGCTTCCATACAACAAATTCACATTGAAACCGAATGCCACGAGATATGCTGAGCTCATTCCCATCACATACAATTCAAACTCATGATGTCATAACCTGTCCTGGCTTTTAAGGTTCTGGCTGAATTCTTGGCTAGGTAGGGGCATGAGTTTGCTGGGAATGCCATGTTTTTGGGATTTCCTTCATCTTTCTGGGTGGATTTCCTTTTTTCTTATATCAATGCACTTGGACCCTCTGATGAAGGTCCCATCTAACTCTCAAATGGTATTCAGTTCAAGTCGTTCAGTCAGTGGATGGCTACAAAAAAGAGAAAGTCTTCGAAGAGGAGATGGCATTTGCACTTGAAAAGTGTAAAGGATATTGCCAAGTTTAAAATGAGGAAACTGAGATCAGCCTAGGAAAATTAAATGCCAATTTATTAAGCTCCCAGGCGAGGTTCTGTGGTCCAGGAAAGGGGGGCTAGAGAAGTCGCGCTTAACTTCCCAGAGCAAGGAGTTTTATAGGGGTTAGAGGCCACTGAGTGGACACTGGGAAACAAAGCATAAGGCAATTGATTGGATATTGGGAAACAGGGCTTGGACGGGGCGAGCTGCTACTGGTAGGTAGGTGGGATTTTTGGTGCGCGGGCATTAGAGGCGATTGATTGGATATTGGGGAAACAAAGCATGGGGCAATTGATTGGATATTGGGAAACAGGGTTTTTCAGATTTCGGCGGGGTTTTTCAACGGCGGGCTAGGTGCCGAGTGCAGAGCTTGGTGTCGAGTGCAGATTTGGGTGCGGAGTGCAGAAGTGGGCGTTGGGGAAGCTAGGTGGCGGGGCTTAGACGAGCGCGGAACGGTGACGTGGTTTCCAGGCTCAGGGAGGGATGGGCGTGTCCGAGCTCCCGGCGAGGCAGCCAGCCTTACAAAAAGCTCCACCGTGTTGAGATGGATGGAATATGTCTCATCGAATGTACAGAACCAAGGGATAATGTCAAGATCCGGTTATGGTGACTACAGAAGGCTCCTGTTAGGAGGCAGAAACCAGAGTTTGGCTAAGTAAGTGAACCACTGCGCTGAGCTAAGAGTTTGAATGTGTTTCTGCAGGTGGTGAATCCGGCAGAGATGGCTTCACCCAAATCCATACTACACTTCCCCAGTGTGAGTTTCCACTGAGAAGAGGCCCCTATATCCAGCCAGGACTACATTTCCCAGACCCCCTTCTCTTCTGGGCAGGGCCAGTGACCAGTTCTGGACAAAGGAATGTGAGCCGAAGTGTTGTCATTGAAGTCCACACAAACGCAATTGAGAGGCAGTTGTGCACCTCCTGCCTGGTTGTAGAGGACCCAGTAGATGGAAGAGCCTCAAAAGGAAAAGGGCTCATGTCCCTAAACTTCAAGAGGGAAACATCTCCTAAAAACCAGGAACACCAGATGAGTGAAAAGTGCACATGCGTTAGGTAAAGCCACTGAGAGTTTAGGTTTGTTTGTTATAGCAGCTACCCCTCTCCTAATACACAGTAGGAAACCTCCGTAGTCTTTCAATAGGGATTGCAAATAGTCTTAGGAAGATGGATATGCCGTGGACAGGCAGGGTGGTGTGATACGGGGACAGAAACACTGAGGATCAAAGGTGAGTTAGGAAGCTGTTACAGGATTGTGGTGGGGTAAAACCTGAAGGAGCCTAGCATCCCCATCCTTGCCTGTTTCACGGCAGAATTTACAGAAAAGACAAAAGTAATGATAATCTTATTTTTCTTTGCTTGTTACACACCAGACATTATGCGCTTTATATACATTACCTCTTTTAATATTTTTAGTTCTTATTTAAATGTTTTTCTTGCTATATTGTATGCATTAAAAACAGTGTGGTTTTTCTGAGATGGAGTCTCGCTCTGTCACCCAGGCTGGAGTGCGGTAGTGGCATCATAGTTCACTGTAGTGCCAGCCTCCCAGGCTCAGGTGATCCTCCTGCCTCAGTCTCTCGAGTAGCTAGGACTACAGGTGTGTGCCATCAGGACCAGTTACATTTTTTGACTTTTTGTAGAGATGGGGATCTCACTTTGTTGACCAGGCTGGTCTCCAACTCCTAGGCTCAAGTGATCTTCCCACCTCAGCCTCCCAAAGTGTTGAGATTACAGACATGAGCCACCACGCCCGACCTTAAAAACAGTTTTAAAATGCAAACTAATTCATGGATATAGTTTTATTTTATCATTGTTATTATTATTTGGAGACAGAGTCTCACTCTGTTGCCCAGGCTGGAGTGCAGTGGTGTGATCCTGGCTCACTGCAACCTCTGCCTCCCGGGTTCATGATTCTCGTGCCTCAGCCTCTTGAGTAGCTGGGATCACAGGTATGCACCACCATACCCAGTTATTTATTTATTTATTTATTTATTTATTTATTTATTGGTATTTTTAGTAGGAATGGAGTTTTACCATGTTGGCCCGGCCTGTCTTGAACTCCTGGCCTCAAGCAATCCACCCGCTTCTGCCTCTCAAAGTATTGGGATTACAGGCATGAGCCACCGCGCCCATGTATATAGTTTTAAAAGACAATCACATATTACTAGTTTTGAAACAAAATAAGCAAAAAAAAAAAAAAGCTGCCTCACTCAGTCGCTACCCCGGAGGCAACTACTTTCAGATCCTTTATTTGTTTCTTCTGCCATTTACCTTAATGTTTCTAAATAATGTGCTCATTCTCTTCCTTCTCAGTTTTCCTGTTTTAACATCATGACATCATACTCTAGAGGATGAGGATGTGGCTCTTATACACCCCCTCCCATCATCCTGTACGCTTCCCCTCCCTCAGATGCGTAAGTTTTCAACATTAGAATTGGGAGTACATTTTCTAGACAGGCAAACCAAGCAAATATAGCAGTAGTTAGAATAGCATGTAGGTTACCCATAGAAGGTTAGAAGGAAACAAAGCTAGAAAGGGAGGTTGGAACCAGGAGAGCCACCAGGCTAGGGTATTTGAACTTAATCAAGGCTGGGCACAGTGGCTCATGCCTGTAATCCCAGTACTTTGGGAGGCTGAGGTGGGCAGATCATCTGAGGTCAGGGTTTGAGACCAGCCTGAGTAACATGGAGAAACCCCATCTCTACTAAAAAATACAAAAAAAAAAAAAAAACAACCCACAAAAATTAGCTGTGTGCGGTGGCTCACACCTGTAATCCCAACTATACTTGGGAGACTGAGGCAGGAGACTTGCTTGAACCCAGGAGGCGGAGGTTACAGTAAGCTGAGATTGTTCCAAGCTGAGATCACGCCATTGTACTCCAGCCTGGGCAACAAGAGCAAAACTCCACCTCAAAAAAAAAAAAAAAATAAATAACTTAATCTATTGTGTTGTAGGGAGCCATTGAAGGTTTAAGGCAGGAAGTGACGTGAGCAAAGTTGTCGTAGGGGATGGCTATCCAGGCAGCATCTGGACAGGGTGGATCAGAGCAAGGACCACATGACAATCCAAACATCATCCATGCATTCGTTCTACCAGCTTTCTCATCTCCGTTTACACGGGAGCCCAGGTTAATGCCCTCTCTCCCACTGATTGTGGGTTCTGCACTTGCTGTTCCAGCTGTTACTCCGTCTTAGCGCTGGCATAGTGGCTGGCACACGTTAGGTGTTAATGAATGTTTGTCGAAGGAAGGGAAGACAGCTGTTGGTAATGTGGACGTAAGTAGGGAGGTGGCCATGATGAGAGAGCTGGAGCCATTTTAGAGAGACATGAACTTGACTGCTAACTGAAGGGCAGGAGAGTTGGTGTCAAAGTGGCTCCAGAAAGGAGCCCATGGGAGTGACGGTTTCAGGAGCACGGCTAGGAGGGTTGAGGGGAGTTGGTGAACAGTCAGATGATAGTTTGCCTTTAGGAATATTTGATTAAACAAATTGCATACCACTTTAGCCTGTTATTCAAGTCAACACAAGGGAGCCTCCATCTGGTCTCACCCAAGACACATCCACACTTGTTATCCCAGATGTCATGACGTTCGGCTCAGCTGCCCGCTGCACTCCGACCATGGGGCTGGGTTCCCGCTCGTTTCCTTTCGGCTGCTTTATTAAGTGACCAGCTGATTCCACCTGAACAGACCATGTCCACTTGGCTCACCGTTGCATCCCCAGTGTGCGGTGTGTAACTGGCGCTCAGTAAATACTTTCTGGATGAATGTCTGACTTTCTGTTTGTATTATTATTTTTTATTTCAACAGTTTTGGGGGTACAGGTAGCTTTTGGTGACATGGACGAATTCTATAGTGGTGAATTCTGAGATTTAGCACACCTATCACCAGAGCAGTGAACACTGTCCCCAACCTCCCCAACCCCAAGTCCCCAAAGTCCGTAATACCACTCCGTGTCTTTGCATCCTCACAGCTTAGCTCCCACTTGTAAGTGAGAACATGTGGCATTTGGGTTTCCATTCCTGAGTTACTTCACTTAGAAGAGTGGCCTCCAGCTCCATCCAACTTGCTGCAAAAGACATGATTTTGTTCCTTGCTATGACCGAGCACTCTCCCATGGTATATAGACACCTCGTTTTCTTTATCTACTCGATCGTCAGTGGGTGCTTAGATTGGTCCCAAATCTTTGCAGTTGCAAATTGTGCTGCTGTAAACACACGTGTGCATGTGTCTTTTTCAAATAATGACTTCTGATCCTTTCAGTAGATACCCAGTAGTATTGGATTGAATGGTTATATCTACTTTTAGTTCTTTGAGGACTCTCCTTACTGTTTTCCGTAGAGGTTGTACTGATTTAGAACCCCTGACTTTCTATACCAGACATTACTGGCTTCCCTCTTCGTGTGGGTGTCAGGGGAGGTGCCATCAAGATGGCACTAGAACTGAAGAGGAGGTGTGTATCAAGGGAACAAGGGAGGGGCAGTGCTCCGGGCTCAGCGTTCTGTGTATGCAAGGGTGAAGGAGCCAGTTTGGGCAATGGAAGCAGATTCTTTCAGTTGGTCGTTTGGGAACGAGTCTAATCTCAGAACTCACCTGCAATTCTTGTTAAAAGCAACAGGTTGAATAATTAGAGGAGCAGGACCATGGAGAGAAATTCACTGGCTTCATGCAGCTCCCCAAGGTGCAGTGTGGTGTCAGTCCGTTGATGCACTGGGAATGAGGGCAGGTTTACCCGGAGCCAGTCACAGTGTTGCCAGTCTCTTGGGACCCAAGTGTGCTCCCCTCCTCCTGGGGACAGGTTCTGCCCTTGGAATAATGGGAAGAAGCTGTGGGGAGGTGCCTTGTGCTGATGCTCACAGTCGCCCCAGGAACAAAGCCTTTATTTTGGAAAGCATGACTCGGGTGATTATCTTCAATACCTGTCTCGTCGGCAGCTAGGCCGCCAGGACCAGTGTCCCTCGGAGATTTGGGATGACAGCATCTCCCAAAGATTCCACCTTCCTTCGAGGGGACTGTGCGAGGTGCCATGTTGAGCCCTGCAGGCCAAAATGTGTAGACTCGTGTGTGTGTGTGTGTGTGTGTGTACCTCCCTCGCCACAAGTGGGGGAAAAACTCCAAACCCAAACTAGTGAAATTCAGAGGTTGCCAAACCTCTAAACGTGGCATCTGGTATAACCTGGAGTTGGCCACGAGGTCCTGGGTGTTCACGTCTCATAACCTGGGCAGGGTCTCCGGCTGCCAATTGTCAGACCAGGGGCGTAGCCTGCCACTGGAACGAGGAGAGGCTAGGCAATGAAGTTCCTGCCCTATCCTCTCACCTCAGCACCGCTTGCTTGTTTATTTTGATGTTATTCTTTCCAACTGTAACATAATACACACACTCGTTATGAAACGATGTAGTAAATATAGGATAGGAAGAAAAATTACCCCTCAAAGAAGCCTATGTTAACATTTAAAAATGTT
>PVKV010016392.1:8394-21551 GCA_004027835.1 Alouatta palliata
AAACCCCGTCTCTACTAAAAATACAAAAATTAGCTGGGCATGGTGGCACGTGCCTGTAGTCCCAGCTACTCGGGAGGCTGAGGCAGGAGAATTGCTTGAACCCAGGAGGCGGAGGTTGCGGTGAGCCGAGATCGTGCCATTGCACTCCAGCCTGGGTAACAAGAGCGAAACTCCGTCTCAAAAAAAAAAAAAAAAAATACATGCACATATATGTTTATTGCAGCACTATTCACAATAGAAAAGACATGGAAGCAACCTAAATGCCGATCAATAATAGACTGGATAAAGAAAATGTGGCACATATACACCATGGAATACTATGCAGCCATAAAAAAGAAATGAGATCATGTCCTTTGCAGGGAAATGGATGAAGCTGGAAACCATTATTCTCAGCAAACTAATAAAGGAACAGAAAACCAAACACCACATGTTCTCACTCATTTGTGGGAGCAGAACAATGAGAATACTTGGAAACAGGGAGGGAACCATCACACACTGGGGGCTGTCAGGCAGGTGGTAGGAGGGAGAGTATCATGATAAATAGCTAATGCATGCTGGGCTTAGTACCTAGATGATGGGTTGATAGGTGCAGCAGACCACCGTTGCACACGTTTACCTATGCAACAAACCTGCATGTCATGCACATGTATCCCAGAACTTAAAATAAAATAAAATGTAAAATTATATATTTCTTTCTGCTGACTCCAGATTTTCAGGCAGAGCTTTAGTGCTTTAACCAGTTGCAAATTATTGAATCCACCTGTAACCTGTAAGCCCCTACTTCAAGATATCCCACCTCTTCTAGCTGAACCAGTGATTACCTGCCATGTGTTGATTTATGTCTTTGCTTGTAACTCTCGCTTCCCTAAAATGTATAAAACTAAACTGTCAGTTGTGGCTGCTCTAGATGTACTTTCTATGGACCTCTTGAAACTGTGCTTCTGCTGGGCTATGGTCATGCATGTCTGCTCAGAATAAACCTCTTTACAATCATTTACAGAGTTTGGATTTACCATTAACCAGCTTCTAGATGATTCATCCACTAGAGGACACTTGTTCAGAATTCTCTCCAGTAGAACACTGCATGTAATAAATATGTAAGAAGGACAAGCATTACTATAGCCGGGAAGCTAATAATCTTGGTCAGTGCATTCCTCAACCATTTAAGTAGTTGTATCAGACACCTGCAAAATGATGCTTCTTAGTCATTCAGTGTCTATAATTTATACTATAGTTTCAGCCAAATGAAATCAGATATATTGGGCTTCAACATCTGGTGATAATTCAACATCTGGTGATAAGTCAGCATCTGACATTACTAAGTATACGGGCATTTGCAGACATCCGTATACTCATACATGCTTGTGTGTGGTTATATCTGTACCTATACATATGCATAACCTTATCTCCAGTTGGCACCGGCAACTATTTGGCTGATGGTCTGTACTTGGGCCTGTGATATTGGTCTATGCACATCATATGTGCATGATAAAGAATGTGATCTATTTTCCCTTTTTTAAAAAAAGCATCAGTTGTAGTTCATTTAATAATCATAAAATTAATAACCACAATCCACCTTTGTCTTGCTAAGTGATGTAGACATTCACTTTTAAGCCATCTGCACCACTCAGGCCCCATGGTCTGAAATTGCATTCTCACATCTAAAAGTCTAGTTTCAAAGCAATCATGGGAGCTCAGGAGAGGGAGGTGTTTCTTGCTGGAGGAAGTAGGAGCCTCGGTAGAAAGAGGCAGGAGCCCATTCCCGATCAGCCATTTTCACTAGCCACGTGGAGCAAACACACTAGAGAAGAAGCTACCAGGGGGATTTGAGGGTAGAGTCGCAGGTGGGAGTGAAAAGGCAAAGCAACTGTGTTCACGCTGATGAAACGAGGCTGTGGCTCAGATGCAAGCCCCTGGAAAGGGGGTGTGGATTCAGGCGAACGCTGAAGGTCTGGGTTACGGAGCAAATTGATGGGACTCATCACAATGGCCGTACTTGCAGCTGGAGCCAGGGTTACGTTGTTCCCAGGTAAACACACCTTTTCACATGAAACTCCTTTTCCACTTTGAAAACTAAAGCAAATTAACCACGAGCAGAGCACGGAAATGGTCACATGGTATCCATGCCTTTGTCACGGAATGCACACGCACAGCAGGAGGAGCTGGAGGAGCTAGGAAAACAGGGAGCCGCGGACCCCAGAGCGGCACCAGCTGCCCCTTCTCACTTCTAGGCAGGTTCTTCCACGTCTTGGACTCTTAGATTTTTTGTTTTGTTGTGTTTTGTATTTTACTGTGAACAAAGATTTGGACTGAATTTAGAAAAACATCTCCTTGCTGTAAAATTTTATGATTACATAAGATTATCACCAATTAAACTTGTCAAAGTTATAGTCACACTTTTTCCTGCCATTCACAGCTCTGCTGTCCAACTACTTGGGTCACATGGACCTGGTTATCAACCTTCTTTCAGGGCGTCCCCTTAACACAGCTACAAATGTGGCTGAGAATCAAAATCACTACATGCAGATGCATGGGCCCATGTCCAGAGTTCCTGGTTTAGTCTGAGACATCTTAGCCTCCTGCACAGCTTCACGCTTCATTCCAAATCATTAAAGAAGTTGTTTTCTCAGCAAGGAAGGGCGATGTCAGAGCAGGGAGAGACAAAAGGACCCGGACAATGAATCTGGCTGGCCTGTCTACCTCCTGGCAGTGTGGACCAGGCTGGGCCCTGGAGACTCCTGGCTCTCTGCAGCTTCACTGGAGAACAAGGGTGATGAAGCCCACTGTCAGAGCAAGCTGAGGACTAGCAATATGCATGAGATGCGTCTGGCCACACTGAATACTCAGTATTTTTAGTGATTATTTTTCTAGTACTGACTCCTCATCTCTGAGAGCAGATGTGCGTGCCTTTTGCTGGCTACTTAAATCATAATAACCTGATTTTATTTGGGATATTTTCAGAAGGTGAGAGAAATTTAGAATGCAGACTCTAAGCTCAATCCTTTTTATTCTTTGCTCAAAGCTGCCCACAAAATCCCTGCTTGATCTTTGAATCATTTACAACAGAGGCTTAAAAGGAGATGATCATAATCCGATGAGGGGCAGGAAGAGTGTGGAGCTGAGAAAGTGCAGCACAATGGCTGGGACTTTTAAAAGGCTGCACAATCTTTTGTTGCATACTGTGTGTGTGCGCGTGCGTGTGTGTGTGCGTTCTTGAATGTGTTTGCACAAGAAGCATGAGCTTCAGCTTTATAACACTTAAATTCAAACCCTGACCCAACCTCTCACTAGCAGAGTGAAATAGAGCAGACAGCACACCTGTCTGAGCTCCAGCTAGACAAGATTAGCTAAGATAATGAGTAGGAGAGCATCTCTGACAAACCAGGCCTACATAGGCTCGGCACATTTTAATTTTACTTCATTAAAAATTAAAGGGCCGGGTGGAGTGGCTCATGCCTGTAATTTTGGGAGGTTGAAATGGGCAGAGTGTTTGAGCCCAGGAATTCAAGACCAGCCTGGAGAACATGGCAAAACCCCATCTCTGAAAAAAATGCAAAACAATTATCCAGGCATATTGGCATGTGCCTGTATTCCCAGCTACTTCAGAGACGAGACAGGAGGATCTCTTGAGCCCAGGAAGTCTAGGCTGCAGTAAGCTGTGACTGTGTCACTGCACTCCAGCCTGGGTGACAAAGCAAGACCCTGTCCCAAAAGCTTAAAAAATAGAAAAGCCCACGGAGGATCTCTTTATGGCCTGAACATCAGCTTTGTTACATAGATTTTAAGATTTTAAAGGCACCTGGAAGAGAGGTGCTTGGCTGTGGGGGTCTGGCAGGGACACCAGGTCAGATAAGAACTCTTGGCTACAGCTGTTGGTAGGTACTGGGCCCATCCCACTGGCATCCGCATCAGGAAGGGACTCCTGGGCTTCAGTATTCTCCCAAGTGCAGTCTTTTAACTACTGAGAGTCCCCAGGCTACGGCTGCTTTTCTCGGAGTCTCGCTTCCCCCAGGTCACCACAGCTGAGGCTGCCAACCCATGAATCAGGAAGAGATCCAGGGGAAATCTGGGGTCCAGCTCTTCTTGTCTTCTTGAAGATTTGAATCGTGTCCCAAGGTTTCTGTCTGAACTAGCCACTTGCGAGCTGTGTGATCTCACGTCTGCCAAAGAAGGGCTGAGACACACAGGGCCAGGCCAATCCACAGACCCATGATTCTTACAGAGGGACTCTTCAATGGGTGAGGGCTGCCCAAGGCACCCAGGAATTCTGCTGACTCTGTGGTTAAAATGTAGGTCACAGCATTGCAGTACTGTCATTCTGCCCAGATGTTATGTGTTCGTGGCTCCAGTCTATAACATTTCCTGGATTCCCCTGGAGTTTCTGCATTACCTTAGACCCCAGTTTCCAGCCTGAGACTCACCTGTGGTGGTAAACCCTCATCAAGAGATGCTGTGGAGACCAAAGTGACTCCATCTTGGACAGGAGCCCAAATCAACTCCATCTTGAATGGGAGGCCAAAGCGACTCCATCTTGAATGGGAGACTAAAGTGACTCCATCTTGAATGGGAGGCCAAAGCGACTCCATCTTGAATGGGAGGCTAAAGTGACTCCATCTTGAATGGGAGACTAAAGTGACTCCATCTTGGAAGCGAATCTGCCATATTGACTTCTGATCATCCCCAGTTCTGAGAAGGCCTCTGAGATTTCTAGTTGATCTGTGGTTCCTTATGGAAGAGCAGATACTTAAATCCTGCCCTTGGGGCAAATTCTTGCCCATTCCCACTAGAGAACACCTGTTGTGACCCTCCTCTGAGGTATGTGATCTCAGGGTCTGGTGAGGATGGCATGGGGATCCACCATTTTGTCTTGCCCTTCCCAGGACGCAGACGTGGCTTCTGTTTGTAAATCTCTATTACATGTTTCTTTCTAAGAAACTGGATTTGACAGCCTCTTTCTTTGAACGCTCAGCTTTCTTGGACTTCAGGGCTGGTCTCCATGGACCCACCTTGCTTCATCTTTCGGTGAGAACCAGGGTGGGCCGTAGTCAGTTTGCCTCAGCAGGCCTGCTGTTAACTTTCCTAACTTTTCTACAAACATAATTTCATCTCTAATAGAGATGTGTGCATTTCACTGTTTTAATAATTTAGTTCTGAAATGATTTATGGCTGGCATGTTAATTATGAATACATACATTACCATTTTTATAGCGTATTTGGATATGGATTAGCAGAGAAGGAACCGTTACCCTATTGTTTTCATTTATCACTCATGCTCAGTTCTGCATATTTGTATAACAGAAGCTGGTTCCAAACAGTGAGGATTAACTCAAACATTCCTCAAAGCCCCTTTGATTTCATCAAATGTACAGAATGTCAAGCTTCCATCTAAAAATTTTATCTTGCTAATAAGCCTTGACAGAGCCTTCCCCAATTTCCCTCCAAAATGCTATGAAAATAGAGAAAAAAAGTAAGGAATCACACATAGGTTGTCAAGAGCTTACAAGCCCGCCTAGTTTCATAGGTGGAGAGGAATTTGCAATCATTAAAAAGACAGTGGAAATTTAGTGGGAAAAAAAAAGGAAATACTTCAAATAGTAACAATTCCATCTCATCTCAGCCCCTCTCCCTGCTCCCAACCTCACCCCTGCCCCATTTTTGCCACCCAACACCTAGGCCTTCTTCAAAGCAACACTCAATTGTCCTCTGTCCTAGAAGGATCCAGCCGTTGCCTGTGGCCTTGCCTCCCTCTAAACTCCTGAATCTGCCCCTCTCTGAGCCCCGTTAGCCCTGTCCCCTGGACTACAGTGCTATAGTGATGTCTACACAGAGCAATTGTCCTGCCTCAGCTGACATCCAGCCACGTGCTTCCTCCTGTGTGGCCTCACGCCCTGGTGTCCCCTTTGTCAGCCTTGTCTACACAGCAGTGGTAGCGACTGCTGACCTGCAGGTCGGCTCCAAGGATTAGGGGTGGTTATGTGAAGTGGTAGCACAATGTCTGTCAAAGCGTAAGTATTTGTGAAGTATTTGTCAAAAGAATTTTTGTTGGAAAAAAAAAAAAAAAACTGAGAAGACACAGCCCCCTCCCATCTTCCATGGGGCTCCTGGGTCTTTTTGGTGTTGGTTTGAGAAATAAGTGAAGCAGAGCTGGACTATCCAGAGATTGTGCTGCCTGGGAAAGAGAAGCTGATGGTGGTGTAGCCCAAGGGTAGGGGGCCTGGAGAAGACCAGAGATCCTCAGCTGATACATGGGAAATAGGGTCCTGGGGAGACCACCTCTCTCTCTCTCTCTTTCTCTCTCTCTCTCTTTCTCTCTCTCTCTCTCTCTCTGCATCTCTCTCTCTGTCCCACTCTGTGTCATATTTTCAAAATACTTTTCTGTGAGCAGAATCTGTTTTGCTTTTTGAGACTACAGTAGGGGCCTGGTGGAGCAAGCTAGCAGAAGAGAAGCCTACACTGTTTTTCCTCCTCGCTGGAACACCAAATTTTAACAACTATCTCCACACAGAAAAGCACTGTCACAAGAACCAGAAGTCATGTGAGCAAGGACAGGACCAGGTTTTATCTTCATGCCACTGAGGAGGAAGGAGAGACAGCCTTGAGCCACCAGTGCCTCCCCTCCCCTGTCGCTTGGCAGTGGTTGCACAGCACAGAGAGTCTGTGCACTGTGGAGAGGGAGAGCACGGTGACTGGGGGATCTTACATGGAACTCAGTGCTGCCCCGTTACAGCAGAGGACAAAACCATGCTGGGCTCAGCCAGCACCAGCACATGAAGGGGGCATTTGGACCAGCCCTCACCAGAGGGGAATCACCCAACCCAGTGGTTGGAACTTGAGTTTCTAGTTCCGACCTTTCCACTGCAGGCTGGAGGGCTCTGGGGTCCTGGGTACAGTCGAAAGGCAGTATGGGACACAGGGCCTGCAATTTCTAGGCAAGTCCTAGTGGTAAGCTGGGCTCAGAGCCAGAGGACTAGGATGGCGTGTGTTCTAGAAAACACCAGCTGGGGTGGCAATACAACTCAAAGGCAGTGCAGTTCAAAGCAATGACAGTGTCTCCTCCCTTCTGCTTAAGGAGAGGAGAGTAAAAAGGAAAGAGGATGTTGCCTTGCATCTTGGACAGTGACAGCATCCTGCTCAGTGACAGCAGGAGAGAGCAGTAGGCACGGTCATGAGCCGCCATTCCAATCCCTGGTTCCCAGAGGACATTTCTAGACACACCCTGGGCTACATGAGAGCCCGCGGCCTTGAAGGCGAGGACCAAATCCTGCCAGCATTCATCACCTGCTGACTAAAGAGCGCTTGGGCCCTGGAGAGCCAGCAGCAATACCCAGGGATACGCCATGGACTGTGGGCTCTGAGATGTGCTTGCTTCAGGGGCCACTCTGCACATTCTCAGCTGCGCTGCATATGGCAAAAGACCCCTTCTGCTTGAGAAGAGCAGAGGAATCTTCAGGGGATTTTCTCTTGCACTTTAGGTACCAGCTCAGCCACAGTGGGGTAGAACACCAAGCGGGCTTTTGGGGGGTCACTATTCCAGGACTTGGCTCTTGGGGTCCCAAAGTCCAGCCCTAGGATCTTGGACAGCATTTCTGGACCTCCCCTAAGCCAGAGGGGAGCCTTCTGTTATGAAGGGCGAGTTCCAGGCCTGGCGGCACTCACCACAAGCTGACAGAAGAGGCACTGCCATCAGTCAACATTGGCCTGGCAAAAACCCCTGGGGACAAGCGGTAGTGGTGGCCACAAGGATAGGCTCCTCTGCCTGCAGACAGGGGAGAGAAGAGCAGGAAGGACTTCGTATTGTGCTTTTAGTGCCAGCTTTGCAGCAGTAGAATAGAACATGACGTAACTGCTAAGGTTTTTGACTCTAATCCCTGGCTCACAGTCAGCATCTTTGAACATGCATGCAGCCTGGGGGATCTCACCACCTGAAGAGAAGGGCCCTGGGCTTCAGGGCTGTGCTGGCTTCAGGTCTGACCCAGTGCAGTCCAGTGGTGTGCCCATACGGGTGCTTGCATCACCACAGCCGCAGTTCTAGGTGGCTCAGCACAGAGAGAGATACCTCGAGAGAAAGAAGAAGAATGAGATCCTCTGCCTGGTCATCCAGAGAATTCTTCTGGATCTTATCCAAGACCACCAAGGTGGTATCTCTATAAAAGCCATAGTGTTACTGGATTTGGGGCCCAATCCTTTCCAGTACCTGGAAAGCAATCTCAAGAAGGACAGCCACAAATAAGCCCAGACTGCAAATCCTACCATAAATTTCTAACTCTTCACTGCCCAGAAATCAACAAACATCTGCAAGCATCAGCACCATCCAGGAAAATAGGACTTCATCAAGTGAATTAAATAAGGCACCAGAGAATCATCATGGAGAAACAGATATGTGACCAATTAGAGAAGTCAAAATAGTTGTTTTCAGGAAACTCAAAAAAGTCAAGATAACACAATGAAGAAATTCAGAATTCTGTAAGATAAATTTAACAAATAGATTGGAATAATTAAGAATCAAGCAGAAATTCTAGAGTTAAATAATGCAATTATTATTCAAGATGCTGAAGAATAATACATCAGAGTCTTTTAATAGCAGAATTGATCAACCAGAAGAAAGAATAAGAGAGCTTGGAGGCAGGCTATTGGAAAGTGCTCAGTCAGAGGAGACAAGAGAATGAAAAACAATAAAGCACACCTACAAGATTTAGAAAATTGCCTCAAAAGGACAAATCTAAGAGTTACCGGCCTTAAAGAGGAGGTAAAGAAAAACATAGGGGCATAAGAGAGATCCAAGATGGCCGATTAGCAGCAGCTCAGGATTGTAGCTCCCACTGAAAGTGCAGAGAGTGAGTGGACGCCACATTTTCAGATGAATTTTTATTGCCTACAGACCAGGAGATACCCGGCGGAGGAGCCGCACGGGTTGCCAGCGTGACTCTTTTGGCCAGCGCTGCCATATTGCAGGTGGCCAGCGCTGCCATATTGCAGGTGCCCCGGTGTGGCGGTTCTCAGTCCGGAGTATACAGGACTGAGTGCCCTTTTAGTTGGCGTTTGGAACTCCAGGAAGGCAGAGTCTCCCATTCAGCTGATTGAAAAGCCGGTTGAAGTAGGGAACCAGATCAGGAGATTCCCAGGCAGAAAAGCACCACGAATTTTAATGCCGCTGTTTCAGCCGGTGTAGTGGGTCGCCGCAGGGGAAGGCTGGTCCCCCCCTACAAAAACAAACAAACAAACAAAAAAAAAAAAAAACAGCAATCAGAACTGCTGCTGAGGATTGAGAGTTTCACAGCAAGCACAGCTGAACCCGGGAAGGTCCAGCTCTGTGGGGGAGGGGTGTCCGCCAAAGGAAAACTAAGAAACAGAAAAAACTTTACCACCAACAAGCTGGATGTCCACTCAGAGACCTAATCTGAAAGTCAGCAATTACACAGACGACAGGTGGATAAATCCACAAAGATGGGAAGAAACCAGTGCAAAAAGGCTGAAAACACCCGAAATCAGAATGCCTCTCCTCCTACAGAGGATTGCAGTTCCTCATCACCAAGGGAACAAGGCCTGATGGAGAATGAATGTGAGAAATTGATAGAATCAGGCTTCAGAAGGTGGATAATAAGAAACTTCTGTGAGCTAAAAGAACATGTTCTAACCCAACGCAAAGAAACTAAGAACCTTAAAAAAAGGTTTGACGAAATGCTAACGAGAATAGACAATTTAAAGAGGAACATAAGTGAATTAATGGACCTGAAAAACACAATACGAGAACTTCGCAAAGTATGCACAAGTTTTAACAGTCGAATTGATTAAGCAGAAGAAAGGATTTCAGAGGTCAAAGACCAACTTAACGAAATAAAACGAGAAGATGAGATTAGAGAAAAAAGGGTAAAAAGGAATGAGCAAACTCTCCAAGAAATATGGGACTATGTGAAAAGACCTAATCTACGTTTGATAGGTATACCCAAATGTGACGAAGAGAATGAATCCAAGCTGGAAAATACTCTTCAGGATATTATCCAGGAAAACTTTCCCAACCTAGCAAGGCAGGACAATACTCAACTCCAGGTAATACAGATTCCACCACAAAGATATTCCTCAAAAAGAGCAACCCCAAGGCACATAATCATTAGATTCACCAGGGTTGAAATAAAGGAGAAAATACTAAGGGCAGCCAGAGAGAAAGGTCAGTTTACCCACAAGGGGAAGCCTATCAGACTCACAGCAGATCTCTCAGCAGAAACCCTACAAGCCAGAAGAGAGTAGGGGGCCAATATTCAACATCCTTAAAGAAAAGAACTTTCAACCCAGAATTTCACATCCAGCCAAACTAAGTTTCATAAGTGAAGGAAAAATAAAAGTTTTTATGAACAAGCAAGTACTCAGAAATTTCCTTACCACCAGGCCTGCTTTACAACAGCTTCTGAAAGAAGCACTATATACAGAAAGGAACCACCAGTATCAGCCATTTCAAAAAACCCATTGGTAAGCTGTATCCAGATCCATTTCACATGCAAGAATATACAGAGACTCAAAACAAAGGGACAGAGGAAGATTTACCAACAAAACGGAGAGAAAAAAAAGCAGGAGTTGCAATTCTCATCTCTGATAAAATAGACTTTAAAGTAATAGAAACCAAAAGAGATAAGAAAGACATTGTGTAATAGTAGAGGGATCAACGTAACAGGAAGAGGTAAGGATCCTAATTCTATGCGTACCCAATACAGGAGCACCCAGATACATAGGGCAACTTCTTGGTGACTTACAAAGAGACTTGGACTCCCACACAAAAATAGTGGGAGACTTTAACACTACATTGTCAATAATGGACAGATTAATGAGACAGAAGGATAGCAAGGATACCTGGGACTTGAACTTAGACTTCGAACAAGTAAACTTAATAAACATTTACAGAACTCTCTACTCCAAATCCACAAAATATACATTTGCTTCAGTAGCACATCACATCTATTCTAAAAGTGACCGCATGGTTGGAAGTAAATCACTCTCCAGCAATTGCATAGCATTTCATAGGTTTAAATGAAATATTGGTTGGCTGTTTGTTATTTTCCTCCCTTATTCCTTCCTGTCTCCATTGTACAACACAATTATTAGCATAAAAGAGCTTTTCAATACCCATTTTTAGACTGCATTCTAGCCTGGACAATAGAGCAAGATTCCTGTTCTCTCTCCCTCTTTTTCTTCTTTTTCCCTTTCTTTCATTCTCTTTTTTTCCTCCTTTCTCTCTTTCTCTCTTTTTTCTTTTCTTTCTTTTTCTTTCAAAAAAAAAAGAAAAGAAAAGAAAAACATAGGGGCAGAAAATTTGTTTGAGGAAATAGTAACAGAGGACTTCCCAAACCCAGAGAATGATATTGACATTCAATACAAGAAGGTTATAGAACACCCAGCAGATTTAATCTGAAGAAGACTATCTCAAGGTATTTAAAAATCAAACTCCCAAAGATAAAGAATGAAAAAAGAATCCTAAAAGCAGCAAGAGAAAATGATTGAATAACACAAAATGGAGCTCCAGTACATCTGAAAGCAGATTTTTCAGTGGACACCTTACAGGCCAGGAGAGAGTAGCTTAAAATATTTAAAGTGCTTAAAGGGAAAAAAAATGAAACTTTTACCATAGAATAGCATATCCAGGGAAAATATAATTTAAGCATGAAGAAGAAATAAAGACCTTCCCAAACAACAGCTGAGAGATCTAATCAACACCAGACCTGTCCTATAAGACATGCTAACAGGAGGTTTTCAGTCTGAAAGATAAGCATGTTATTGTCTGAAGGTACAAAACTCACTGGTAATAGTAATCACACAGAAAAACCCAGAAAAATATACTGTAATTATGGTATATAACCAAGTCTTACCTTAAGTAGAATGAAATAATGAACCAATAAAAAATAACTAAAACAACTTTTCAAGACATAAACAATACAGTAAGACATAAAGAGGAACAAGTAAAAGACAAAAAGTAGAGGATGAAGTTAAAGTGCAGAGTTTTTATTAGTTTTATTTTTGTGAGTTTATTTGTGCAATCAGTGTTAAGTTGTCATCAGTTTAAAATAATGGGTTATAAGATAGTATTTGCAAACCTCATGATAACCTCAAATTAAAAAAAAAAAAACACACAACAGATAAACAAAAAGTTCAAAGCAAGAAATTAAAGTATGCCATCAGGGAAAATCACTGTCACAAAAAGGGAGACAGTAAAGAAGAGAAGAAAAGAAGGAATAAAAGAAAAGGAAGAAATGGACCTTTCCAGGTCCATTGACTGTAAATGAACCAAACTCTCTTATCAAAAGCCATAGAGCAGCTGAATGAATGAAAAAACAAGACCCAATGTTCTGTCGCCTGCAAGAAACACATCACCTATAGAGATATACATAGACTGAAAAGAAAGGGACAGAAAAGAATATTCCATACAAATAATAATAAATAAAAACAGCAGTTGCCACACTTATATCAGACAAAATAGATTTCAAGACAAAAGCTGTAAGAGAGACAAGGCCACTATATAATGATAAAAGAATCAATTCAGCAACAGGATGTACTGATTGTAAATATATATGTACCCAACACTGGAGCACCCCGATATATAAAGCAAATATTATTAGAGCTGAAGAGAGAGATAGACCCCAATACAATAATAGCTGGATACTTTGACATCCCATTTCAACACTGAACAGATCTTCCAGTCAGAATATCAATAAACATTGGACTTAATTTGCACTGTGGACCAAATGGACCTAATAGATATTTACAGGAAATTTTATCCAATGGCTGCAAAATACACATTCTTTTCCTCAGCACATAGATCATTCTCAAGGACAGACCATATGTTAAGTCATAAAACAAATCTTAAAACATTCAAAAAAACTGAAATAATATCAAGCATCTTCTCTGACCACAATGGAATAAAACTAGAAAGCAATAACAACATGAATTTTGTTAACTATAAAAACACATGGAAATTAAACAATATGCTCCTGAATGACAAGTGGATCAATGAGGGCATTAAGAAAGAAATTGAACATTTTTAAACATATTATAATGAAAACAGAACTTACCAAAACCTATGTGATACAGTGAAAGAAGTACTAAAAATGAAATTTATACCTATAAGTGCCTACATAAAAAAGAAGAAAAATCTAAATAAATAAGCTAATGAT
>PVKV010016392.1:30811-51158 GCA_004027835.1 Alouatta palliata
TGGATGTGTGGAAGGCTATGTGTGGTGGTCTAGATGTGTGGAAGGCTATGTGTGGTGGTCTAGGTGTGTGGGAGGCTATGTGTGATGGTCTGGATGTGTGGAAGGCTATGTGTGGTGGTCTAGATGTGTGGAAGGCTATGTGTGGTGGTCTGGATGTGTTGAAGTCTATGTGTGGTGGTCTAGATGTGTGGAAGGCTATGTGTGGTGGCCTAGATGTGTGGCATGCTCTGTGTGGTGATCTAGATGTGTGGCAGGCTGTATGTGGTGGTCTAGATGTGTGGTACTCTATGTGTGGTAGTCTAGATGTCTCTTAGGCTATACCACCTGGTGTACACACTCTAGGATGTTTGCGCAGGAACAGAATCACCTAAGACACATCTCAGGATGCATTCCTGTCCCTGTGTGATGCACACCTATATGCAGAGGTGTTCAGGCTGCATAGTGTTCACTTCCCTGGACATGTTTCTTGCCATCCTTGCATCTGTCAACACGTTGACTTCACTTTTGAGAGGCTCTAAACAAGGAACCATGAGATGCTGCCAGGACATAGCTCCCAGCAGATATCATGGAAGTTTCAGCCCCTCTGGAGCCCATGAGGGCTGGGCTCAGCCGCTCTACCTATGGACCATAGGGGAGAGAGCTCACAGCTGGCAGCAGCCCAGCAAGGATAAGGTAGATTTCCTTCTGAACGCAGAGCTGCAAGGAGCCTTCCAGTCAAGCCCGCCCAGCCTTGGGACCCTCTCTGAACCCTTACCAAAACCATTCACCACATCCGTCCTCTGGACTCTGCCTCTGTCATAAACTTTCTGGCTCACCAAAACTGATGTACCATACCTCTAGAACTCTGTTTCCTATGGACAGGGGTGGCAAAACCTACCTTGTGCAATTATTAGAAATAAAAGTCCTGTGCTCAGCAAGGAGTGGTACATCTACAGCAGCAATCCATCATTTATTATAAACTCCTTCTCCTACCCCACCTTCCCACCCACAGTAAAACCTGCCAGGCCGCTGTTCCAGCCTGTAGGTCCTACTCCCTTCCTTTCAACGTGCACGTTGATTTCTAAGTTAAGTTAATAATGAACAAATGGGCTGCTCCTGCAGAACACATTTGCCTTTAAACAGCAGTCTCCTGGAGACAGGTTTCCTATAAAAATCGAGTTCCTAAGAGCAGGACTCAGCCATGGTGGTCAAGCTGTTGAAGGCACAGTCTGAGGATTTGCCACTCCACTACAGGACATCTGTCCACCCAAATGGCAAAACATAATATACGAAAGGTAAGTAAGTAACTGAAAGTACAAGAGGTACATAACCCAAGAGATATCCTGAGACAAAACTGGGAAACAGATTTCATCTTGCAGGTCAAACAAGATAGGTTAGCAGTGGAGGAGGACCACGGGCTGCCTGGCTCCTGTGGGGAAGGTCCTGCTCAGGCACTGTGGATAAAGGCCCTGGAGAGAAATAGGAGACTCACACAGAACGCGCTGCGGTCAGGGGTTGCCCTGACCTTTTATAGAATCAACAGCAAAGAATCTGACACAAGTGAACATGCATCAGTTTCAGATGAGAGGGAAAATCGCTGGCACTGACACTAGATTGCCGGTGTCTGAGCTGGAACCGGCAGCATTACAGAAGATGGATAAAAATAATAATAAGCAGAAGTCTCCAGCCGAAGGCAGCCACAAAGGCAAACTGTCAGGGAGAAAAAAACAGAAAACTTTATTCGTGTAGTGAGGGATTCGTTGTCTGGGGTGGAGATGTATAACAGGTGAGCTGCAAAGTGACATAGGACAGACACCGTTTACATAAACCAACTTTAGATCAAACAGAGTGCTTTTGGAACTACTCCTGCCATAGATGTTGAACTTGCACTTTAAAAGTTATTTTGTGACCATAGCATCTACGAAAAGAATGAAGTCTTAAGCAAGGAACACAGCAAACACCAAAGCTTGTCTTTGAGCTCAGAGCTTAGCCTAGAGTGATGCATGCCAGGACTGACTCCCTGGGAAACAGCATCAGACCCAGTTCTTGGAGACACAGGCTTGCAACAGGGACAGTCTCCCAGGAGCAGGAACCACTGAGTGCATTCCTGTGCTTACTCAGAGGCAGAGCCAATGAGCTCCCAGGACAGAGGTGGAATCCTCCATGCCTTCATTCTTGGGTCTGTGCCACTGCTTACAGCCTCCAGCCCTGCACATCTAGGTCCCTGGAGATCTACATGCCTGGCCCGGCACAGAAACACATCTGGTGTGGTTTGGATCTGTGTCTCCGCACAAACCTCATGTTGAATTGCAGTCCTCCATGTGGACAGTGGGGCCAGGGAGAGGATTGGATCATGGGAGTGGGTTTCTCATGAACGGCTCTGCACCAAGCCCTCGGTGCTGTTCTTGTGATAATGAATGAGCTCTCCTGAGACTTGGTCATTTAAAAGTGTGTGGCACTTCCCTCCTCCCCTCTCTCTCCTGCTCCTGCTCCTGCCATGTAAGATGCCTGCTTCTCCTTTCCCTTCTACCATGAGTGGAAACTTCCTGAGGCCTCCCCAGAAGCACAAGTCACTATGCTTCCTGCAGAACCATGAGCCAACTAAACCTCTTTTCTTTATAAGTTACTCAGTCACAGATATTTCTTCACACCAGTGCAAGAATAACTAACTGTCCCATCCACTCCTGACCCACAGGATCTGGACCTGTTCCCCTCCCAGCGCTTCTGACCCATGGCTTCCCAACTCCTCTCATCCCCCAGGGTGTGGTGGACATCTTCATCCTTCCAGCTGAGCACGCTGCTTTTACTGACACTGGCTCTTCCGCCCTCACCTTTCCGTCCTCCCACTAGGGGTGAAGCTGGCCCCTGGCTCGTTTGCTCCTCTCCCACCCTCATGCCCAGAACCCCCTCTAGAAAGCTCCCGAGTCACATGCCCACGGGCGCATCTGGAGCAGACTCCAGCTGTTCGGACATCGCTCTCGTTACAGTTCGAAGTGCAGCTTCCCTTTCCTGATCTGCTTTAGATGCTGCTTCTGAAAAGATAAGGCCTCTGCCTCCTCCATTTGAATGAAACAAAAGGCCACCAAGTGTGCTCAGTGTATCAGGGCTCCATGGAAAGAGCTCGTTAATGTTCTCCTGCTCCTCAGAGGCGGATGTCAAGGAGCCCCTCTGTGCCTGCAGCCTTAAATACACTCCTCAGAATGCTAAGAAAACTGCGCCATCCCTGCAGGATGAGAGCAGAAAATGGTGTCAACAGCCACCTGTGACACGTGGCCAGAGCTCCTTCCCTGAAGCAGAGCCCACGGCCACATGCGTTTGCTGGATATGTGCTGCTGTGTGTTAATCCACAGACCCTCGTCACCACAGCCACCACCGCTGCCCTCAGCTGAGGTCCCACTGGGTGTCACGCACCTGAGCCGCCACTGCTGCCCACAGCTGAGGTCCCACTGGGTATCATGCCCCTGAGCCGCCACTGCTGCCCACAGCTGAGGTCCCACTGGGTGTCATGCCCCTGAACCGCCACTGCAGCCCACAGCTGAGGTCCCACTGTCTGTCATGCCCCTGAGCCACCACTGCTGCCCACAGCTGAGGTCCCACTGTGTGTCATGCCCCTGAGCCACCACTGCTGCCCACAGCTGAGGTCCCACTGTGTGTCACACACCTGCTTAGCACTTGCCATGCATTATTGAAATTCTCACACTAACCCCACAAGGCAGACACAAACGGCTGCATTTTATGCATGAACAATGGTTTAGAGAGGCAAGTATTTTTCCAAGGTCCCAAAACTTGTAAATGGCAGACCAAGAATCCAAACCCAAAGCAGCCCACGTCCTCAGGGAGGCAGTACCGCATGAAGAAGCAATCAACGAAATGGTCTCCACAACAGGACTGCACAGGTTACGCAGATGCAGAAGTCCTCAGGAGAAATGAATGAACTCTAGGTGGGCAACTTAAACAACCATCAAAATTGCAGTGATGCAGGGATGAAACTATGTATAGCTCATTGAACTCGAGGCCGGAGTTTCTCCCAGATGCACATCAGGGGAAGGATGTGTCTGACATTCTGTCTCTCAAGCAGACAGTCATTCATCATTTGCTGAGCACTCAGCATGCTGGGGATGCTTTATTGGATAAGAGGGATTGGACATCATGCACCAATTCAGTCCTGAGAGAACCCTCAGAGTTCTCCCCGGCCACTGGTGAACACCCACCCACAGCCACAGGCCTAGCAAGCCACTGCACACAGACAGCCCTCTGTGGTTTGACTGTCTCTTCTAGTTGTCTCTTCCTGTGGGCCTTGCTTGTTAAGCTACCTTGGAAATACAGGCCTGTGGGCCCTTGCATCTTTCAGAGAAGCTGGTATGCTTCTGAGCCCACTGAACATGCAAACCCTGCCAACCGCCCTCCTGTGAAGCCTTCCCCACCCATGTCCAGCTCCTGCTGTGAAGGATACCTTCCTCTCCCAGACCCCGGAGCACGTGGTTCCTGCCTCAGCTTCAGCCACCAGTACCCTGTGACCATGGCTTCCCAGGCCTGTCTCAGACAGAGGGTAGGGCATTTCTGTGTCCCTGAAAGCATGTGAGGTCTGTGCCAAAATTGGGAATTGGAGGAGACTTTACAATTGAACTGTGCCCTGACCAGAGTGAGAATTAGGATCACCTGAGAAGGGAGGCATGCAGGTCCCAGCCCGGGACCCCTCTGGGGACCCAGGAGAATGGCAGAGGGTCTGGACACAAAGTCAACACCAGACACTTCTGTTCAGTTCCTTCTAAACTGGTGGTCTTCTCAAAGGACTTCCTTTATTTTTAAAAGAAACATGTATCTTACAAAATGTTGAAAATTAAGATACACAAAAATAAAAATATCACTCGTGGTCTCATACCAAAGATGATCAATTGTTTAATTTTGTATATTTTCCTTTAGCAATTTTCCCAAGGATAGAGACTTTTTAGTGATATTAAACTGGACTTCTGAAACAGCTGGTAAATTCTAACTTTTGGAAAGGCTTTTCTAGAAATATTTATTGTGTTAATTGAAAGGAATTTGTTTTCAACTTAGGAAGTTATTTTATTTATCATCTGGAAGTGAATTTTTCTCTTCACCACTTGCAATGCATATTTTAATTCTGCTGTTTTAATTTTCATGTTAAAACCATCTTGCTTGCTCTAATCAGCTCTGTCGTTATCTTTGCTTATTGACTTTTCAACACATCAGTCTAGTGTTAGGAGCCTGAGCCCTGGTGATGGCTTGGATTCAAATCAGTGGTTCTCGTTGGCGGCAAACCCTGGCGAAAATTACGTCCCCTCTCTGTTCTTCACCTTCCTTGTCTGCACCACAGGGAAGAAAACAGTACTTGCCTCAGAGGGTTGCTTGTGAGAACTGAGTGAGTTATTATATTAATATGTCTAATACCTACAAACAATTTGCCATAATCACTCAATACATGTTAGGTATTTGCTGTGGTTTGAACACATGTGTACCTGCAAAATTCAGGTGTTGAAATAGAAACATCAAGGAGATGATATGAAGAGGTGAGGCCTTTGGGGCAGTGATTAGGTCAAGAGGGCTTCACCCTGTTTAATGGGATTAAAGCCTTTATTAAAGAGGCTTCAGAAGGCTGCCTGGCTCTTGCATTGCTTCCACCATGGGAGGGCACCACAAGAAGACACCATCTTGGAAGCAGAAAGCAGCCTTCACCAGACACAAAACCTGCCAGTGCCTTGATCGTGGATTTTCCAGCCTGCAGAGCTGTGAGCAATAGATTTGTATTCCCTTTACATTACCCAGTCTCAGATGTTTTGTTACAGCAGCACAAGCAAACTAAGAAGCATTTTATTTATATTACTAACATCTGTACAAGGAAATTCTCCCCCATTTATTAATTTTATTGAAGACAATAAACAGAAATATGGATCATAAGAATAAACAAATCATAAGAGACTACTATAAGCAATGATATACCAATAAATTTCATAACCTAGACTAAATGGATAGATTCCCACCATGCAGTGTACCATTTATTTACACATACTTTCTACCGAGACTGAATCATGAGGAAATGAAAAATCTGAACAGACGAATCATGCATAAGGATATTGAATCAATAATCATAAATCTCCCCTCAAAGAAAAGCCCAGAACCTGATGAGTTAATGGATGAATTCTACCAAAGATTTAAGTTAATAATAACAAGTCTTTTCAATCTCTGAAAAAATTTAAGACGATGACATGCTTACAAACTAATTTTAGAAGACTAGCATTATTCTTATAGAAAAGCCAGAAAAATATAATACAAGAAAATTAATTATTGAACAATATCCCTGGTGAGCATAAATATAAAAATTACCAAGAAAATACTAGCAAATAGAACTCAACAGCACATTAAAAAGGACCAGTCACCTTAATTAAGTGGAATTTATCTGTGGGATGCAGGAATGGTTCAACATATGCAAGTCAATAAATGTAACACACTGTATTAACAGAATGAAGAACAGAAAAACATATGATCATCCCAGCAGATGCAAAAAAAAAAAAAAGTACTTCATAAAACTCAACATTCTTTTATGATAAAAACTCTCAGCAAATCAGATATAGAAGGAATGTACCTTAACACAGTAAAGGCCATGTATGACAAACCCACATCTAACATATTATGCTCAACAATGAAAAGTGAAAGCTTTTCCTCTAAGATCAAAACAAGACAAGAATGCCCACTCTCACCACTTCCATTCAAAGGAATTCACATCAGAAATGGGGAAGTTAAATTATCTTTGATTTCAGATGACATAATCTTAGAAAACCATAAAGATTCCACTATAGTGATTACTTCAGAGTGTTGAATAAAACAACAACAAAATCCACTACAAAACTGTAAGAAATAAAAAAATTAGTAAAGCTATATGATACAAAATAAACATACAAAAATCAACAGTGCTTCTATAAACTAATAACAAACTATTCATAAAGAGAAATCAAGAAGACCATTCTATTTATAATAGCATAAAAATAGAATAAAATACTTAGAAATAAATTTAACCAAGGCAGTGAAAGATCTGCATATTGAAAACTACAAAAGATTGATGAAAGAAATCAAAGAAGACACAGATGGAAGGAAAGAGATCTTGTGTTCTTGGATTGGGAAAATTAATGTTAGGATACCTATACTACTCAAAGAAATCTGTAGGTTCCATGCAATCCTTAGCAAAATCTCAATGACATTTTTTATAGAACCAGAAAAAAATTGCTAGAATTCATCTGTAATCACAAAAGACCTCTAATCACCAAAACAATCTGAGCAAAAAGAACAAACCTGGATGCATTATGCTACTTTATCTCAAAATCTACCCCAAAGCTATAAATAGTTAAAAGAATATGATATTGGCACAGAAACAGACATATCTGTTTTTGTGCCAATGGAATAGAATAAAGAGCCCATAAATGAATCTGTGCATTTATGGTCAAATAATATTTGATAAAAGTGTTCAGAACACACACTGGGGAAAGGACAGTTTCTTTAATAAATGATGTCAGGAAAACTGGATGCTCATATGCAGAAGAATGAAATTGGACTCTGATTTCACCTTATAGACAAAAATTAACTCTAAATGGATTAAAGACTTAACTGTAGAACCAAAAACTGCAAAACTACTAGAAAAAGAAAAATAGAGAAAAGCTTATTGACATTGGTCTGGGTTAAGATCTTTTGAGTTTGATCCCAAAAGCATAGACAACAAAAGCAAAAATAAACAAATGTGTTTACACTAAATTAAAAGTTTCTGCACAGCAAAGGAAACAATCAACAAAGTGAAGATACGGCCTACAGAATGGAAGAAAATATTTGTGGAACCATACCTCTGATACAGAGTTAATATTTAAAATACACAATAAACTACAAAAAAAATACCTCAATATTAAGGAAACAAATAATCCACCTGACTGAAAAATGGGCAAAGAACCTGAAAAGACATTTCTCAAAATAAGACTACAAATGGCCACTAGGTATATGAGAAAATGTTCAACATCACTAATTATCAGGAAAATGCAGATTAAAACCACAGTAAAATATCACCTCACATCTGTGGTTAGGATGCCTATTATTAATAGGGCAAGCAAGAGGTAACAAGGATATGGGAGGGTGTGGGGAAAGTTGCATTACTGTTGGGAATGCAAATTAGTGCAGCCATTATGGAATGTAGCATGGAAGCTCCTGAAGAAGTTAAAATAGAGCTACCATATGATCCAGCAATTCACCTCCTGGCTATATACACAAAGGAAATGGAATCAGTATGTCAAAGACTGACCTCCCGTGCTCCCTGCAGTATTATTCACAAGATATGGAATCCACCCAAGTGCCTGTCAACAGGTGAATGGATAAAGAAAATGTAGCATATACACACAAAACGGAATACTATTCAGCCTTAACAGAATGGGGAAATCCTGTTATTTGTGACAATGTGGATGACCTAGGAGGACAAGCTGGAAAATGAAAGACAAATCCTGCATGACCTCAGTTTTATAGAGAATCCAAAAAACTCAAACTCATAGAAGAGAGTGAATGGTGGTTATCAGGAGCAGAGTGAAATGAAGGGAGGCACAGGGAGAGGTTAGTCAAAGGATACAAAATTGTCAGGAGGAATAAGCTGAGGAAAGCTATTGTACAACACGGTGATTTCAGTTAATCATTAACTATATTATTATATTATTAATATATTAACATGTATACTTGAAAATTGTACTTGAAAATTGCTAACAGTACATTTTCAATGTTCTCAAGGCATACACACAACGTATGTGAGGTAGTGGATATTGACTAGCCTGATTTATTCATTCCACAATGTATACATACATTAAAATGTCATTTTGCACACTACACATCTATTTCATTTTCATTTGTCAATTAAAAATTAAAACTAAAATTACATTAAAAAAAAAACAAAGATCCTAAACAATTCTCTAAATATCTTTATTTCAAATTCAGAACCAGTTTTCAGAGGCCTGCTGTTCCTCTGGGTCTTCTGCCTGATGGGCTGTTTTCCTTGTTCAGCAACATCCTCTAGGTCCCATGCTCGTTCTTCTTCTTCTTTTTTTTTTTTTTTATTTGATACAGAGTCTCACTCTGTCACCAGGCGCCAGGCTGGAGTGCAGTGGCAGGACCTTGGCTCACTGCAACCTCCGCCGCCCGGGTTCAAGCAATTCTCCTGCCTCAGCCTCCCGAGTAGCTGGGACTACAGGCGCGCGCCACCATGCCCAGCTAACTTTTTTGTATTTTTAGTATAGACGGGGTTTCACCATGTTGACCAGGATGGTCTCGATCTCTTGACCTCGTGATCCGCCCACCCGCCTCGACCTCCCAAAGTGCTGGGATTACAGGCATGAGCCACCGCGCCCGGCCGCTCGTTTTTATGGTTTTCCTTTTTGTGAGTCTGTATTTGGCTTTAATTCTTCCTCAGGGAGAACTCAGGGGTCTGGGGCTGGTGCCTGTCAACAGCTGCGTGTTCACATGAATGAGCCTTGGGTAGACTTGCTTCCCAGTCCTTAGCTAGAGCACAGCGTGGTGTGGAAGCGCCGGGCTCGGCGTCTGATTTAAGCCGCTCTGCACCCTGAGGCCACCGCCCTAGACCACACGACTCTGCCCAGACCCAAAGCAAGATGGTGCCAGGGAGCACTGAATCCCCAGCATGCACTGCGGCTGCACGTTGTGGCAAGCGGAAACTACAATCCCCAGCATGCACCGCACCAGGGCTGCGCCTGCCTGGCGTCGCGGGCGCGGCTTACAATCCCAGCATGCACTGGAGCAGCGGGCGTGATTTACAACCCTCTGCCTGCCGCGCTGCCCCCAGCCCGCACCTGTGCTCTGCTTGTTCTAGGCGTACACAGCTCCTGAGGGTGCAGGGGGTCTCCGGGGGGCGGGGTGAGAGGGGCGATGGGAGAAGACTGTATTCTGGGCACCAAAACCGCAGCACCGCGGCAACAGAAAAGCTGCCTGCCTCTCTGAGGGTAATGACGGTGCACTGGCTGACAGTGCGCTGAAGGCAGGCAAACCCTCTGACCGTTTTAAAGCGAGCACAGCACGCGTTTTAAAACATGACTGCAGCAGCCTAGGGCAAGCGGAATTCTTACATAATACGGCAGGGTATGCACAGCCAGCCGTCGTTTTAGGGGGAGTCACAGATTGCGTTGACTTTGCATCCAGAACAGCTAGCCGGCACCATTTCAGTCTCCGGACGCCTTTAACTTGGGAGGTGGGCGTCTGTCATCCTGTGCATCTAAATGCAGGTGTTTGAGTGCGATTGCTCCAGCGTGTGCGTGTAGGCATATCCCCTTCTCCGGGGGAGACTCCCCTCATGGTGGTGACATTTTTTACAGAGAGGGTTTCTACACTAGCTGGCTGAGAGGCTGTGATTGCAGCCACCCCCAGGCCTGAATGTCTGAGCTACTAATCAGTGTCCTCAGCCTGGCTCCTGCCTTCTGACGATTTCCTCAGCCCACAGGCAGTCGCTCGAGCGGAGGCTCAGTGCTGTCTCTGTTGAGTCTCTCCAAGCCCGGCAGGAGACTCCTGAGACCACCCAGAACATAGAGCCTGTGCTCACCAGGAAGGCTTGGGCTTTAGGGAGCTGCTGTACCCCAAACAAACAGCCTCCAGCTGCTTCTCCAAGACAGGCTGAGGCTCCGCAGAGCTGGGAGTTGCCAGGAGGAGCAAGGGACAAGGTCAACCTGTTCCTCCTTGCTCCCCAGGGTTCAGCAGGGCCACAGCATGCTTCCTAAGCTGTGATCCTGTGGGCGCCTCCCCAGGGGTTATGGTTTTGTCCTTGATTTCAGTGTGTGTGCAAGGACAGAAGACAGTGCAGCAAGCCTGAGAAACCATAAAATCTGATGTGAGCTCTAAGTTAAGCCTGACTGCAAGGAGACAAGGGGAACAGGCAGTCAACAATTCTATTCAGTGAGGGAGAGCAGCCCCAATTTACCATGGTCATAACTACGCTGTGGCCCTTGCCATGCACCAAGCCACTGACCTGGGCTCCAGTCAGGAGGGTCCTAGGCTTGGCCTCAGGCTCTGCTGTCATCATCTTGAAATCCCTCACTTTTGTTTGTTAGTTTATTTGTTTAACACAGAGTCTTACTCTGTCACCCAGGCTGGATAGTAGTGGCGTCATCTCAGCTCACTGCAACCTCTGCCTCCCAGGTTCAAGTGATTATCCTGCCTCAGCCTCCTGAGTAGCTGGGATTACAGCACGCACCACCATGCCTGGCTAAATTTTTGTATTTTTTGTAGAGACAGGGTTTCACCATGTTGGCCAGGCTGGTCTTGAACTCCTGACCTCAGGTGATCCACCCACCTCCACCTCCCAGAGTTCTGGGATTACAGGCATGAGCCACCACTCCCAGCCCCTCACAATTTTGAATAAGGGGCCATATATTTGTATTTTTCACTGATCCTCACAAATTTTGTAGTTACCAGCTGTCCTGACAGAAACTTCCTCCTGTGGGCCTCAGTGTTCTTTGAAAGGTGGGAAAATTGGAATAAAAAGTTTTCAAAGATATTTTTACTGCAAAGCTTTCTTTGTCAAAAAAATTACATGTGGAACTCAAAACATAACCCATGTGATAGGGTAGTAGTTAAAATCCTTTTCTTTTTCCTTATGTTGCTGCTGCTTTTTCTTCACCTCTGTTGCTCTTTCTGCAGATTGTCTCTGGGTATCTGGAGATGGGTTGTCTGGGGAGTCTACCTCCTAAATATCCGTAGGTGATTGTTTTGTTGCCCTGTAGGTCAAAAGGAAGGTGATTCCCATGCTTGGTATTTATCTGGGGAAATCGCTATTCTTCCTACGCCCTCCTCATCTGTGAAGTGATGATAGTAGCACTACCTCCGAAGGCGGTTATTAACGAGAGGCAAAAGTAAACACATAACCCGGGTGAGCTACTTATATTTCCATACATATTATTATTTCTATGTTTTGCTACACCCCACTTCTTAAAGTAATTACACACAGAGAGGCACATAGAGAGAAATCAAAGTCAAAAACACACAGCACACATCCAGAACGGTACCATGGCTTTCTGCCTGCGGGCACATTTTAGACTGTGGTGCAGGAATGAAGATCCCAGCGAGGGCAGTGGTCTTGCTAAGCTCTGGACACAGAGATCATGGTCAGGAAGGTGGAGGCAGCTGTGAATGCCCTGGCACAATCCACAAAGGTGGCAACAATGCAGAAAGAGAAAGCTCTAGAAATACAGGGCTCTGTAAAGTCTTGAGCAAACGCTTATTTGAACATGTCTAGAGTGAAACTCCAGGACACAAAGCAAAAACAACTGGCTGGTAGCTGTGAGGTAAGAGATTCCCCAAGCTCATAGGGAAGAGAGGCATTTGAATTGTATTCAGTCCCAGGACATGGACCTCAATCAGGATTATCCATGAAGACACAAGAATGTCACATATTTCCTCCACTTGGGCTTTGTTAGACCTAGAGTAAGGACTACTATCTTCCTACCTTAATAAAGCTTTAAAAATAAGCTTAGAATTGATCGACCATATCTAAAAGGAATTTAACCATCTATTAGACCAAACATCAACATTCTGTAAAGGAAGAAGACCACAGCCAGCAACACTGTGGCATTCACAGCATCTGGCAGTCAATCGAATAGTATTAGGCAGGTAGAGAAGCTGCAATTGCTAAGCATATCCAGGAAGAAAGTCAATAAAAACAGACCAAGAAATAACAGATAAGGTGGAATTAGCAGACACAGACGTTGAAATAGCTATTGTAAACATCATAGATCTTGCTCTGGTATTAAAAGAAAACATGATGAGAAAAGAAATATAAGTCATAAAAATGACCATCTTTGCATCAAAGGATGCTGTGAATACAGTGAAAACACAACCCACAGAATGGAAAACCACATGCAAATCATATATCTGATTTAGGATTAATATCCATAATATATAAAGAATCTTACAACTGAACAACAGCAACAACAAAAGACACAACCTATTTAAAAAATGAGGAGAGAACTTTAATAGATATTTCTCCAAAGATATATAAATGGCAGATGATCACATAAAAAGATGCTCCATGTCACTAATTATTAGATAAATGCAAATTAAAACTACAACGAGATACCACTTGACACTAATTAGGATGGTTACAATTTTTTTTAAGTATCAGCAAAGATATAGAACAATTGAATCACTTGTAAATTTCTGCTGGGAATAGAAAGTGGTGCAGCCGCTGTGGAAAACAGTATGGTGGTTTCTCAAAAAGTTAAACATAGAATCATGTGATCCGGCAATTCCACTCTTAGCGATGCATCCAAAAGAATTGAAAGAATAGACACAAACAGTTATTTGTAGACTCATATTAACAGCAACATTATTCACAATAGCCAAAAGGTGAAATCAACACAAGTGTCCATCAACAAATGAGGGAATAAACAGAATGCTATCTGTACATAACAATAGGATATTATTTAGCCTGAAGAAGGAAGGAAATTCTGATGCCTGCCACAATATGCATGAATAATGAATGCTTATGCTAAGTGAAATAAATCAGACAAAATGGACAGATACCGCATAATTCACTCACATGAGGTATCCAGAGTAATCAAATTCATAGCGACAGAAAGTCAAACAGTGGTCACCAGAGGTTGAGGGCAGCAGGAAGGGGGAATTTTTGCCTAACAAGTGTAGAATTACAGTTAGGCAAGACAAAAAGTGTTCTGGAAATGGATGGTGATGTATTATATGCTTAAAAATGGTTAAAATGGTAAATTTTACGTTATCTATATTTTACCGTAATAAAAAAAAAACTACAGGAAAAAAGTCAAATGGAACTTCTAGGGCTGAAAATGACAATGTCTAATTAAAAAACAACAACAATAAGAGCCTGGGGTTGACAGCCGATGAGGTGACGCAGAAGAAAACGGTAGTGCATTTAGGACGTAACAACAGAAACAACCAAATAAGGCTGAGAGAGAAAAATAAAACTTTGGGAAAAGAAAGAGAGAGGGGTAAGAAGCAACACAGATAAATTATTTCAAAAACTTATGGCCAGAAATTTTATAAATGTGATGAAAACTGTAAACCCACATATGCAAGAAGCTCACTGGACCACGAAGTCGGAAAACACAGAGTCAAACCAAAGAGCAGCACAACGAGATGTTTGAAAACTACTAATAAACTGAAAACCTTGAAAACAGCCAGAACAAATGCCATGTTACTTGCAGAGGAACAACAGGAAAGACAACAGGCTTCTCAGAAACCAGGAAAGCCAGAAACAGCTGGACGGCATCTTTCACGTACTGAAAAAATACCTTCCACGTAAAGTTCCGTATCGAGTGTATAAGTACCCTTTTTAAAATGAGCATGAGAAAATCACCTTTATCAGAGAAAGAGAAAGTAAAAGAATTCATTGCCAGCAGGCCTGTACTACAAGAAATTATAAAGGAGGTGTTTCGTGTGGGAGAAAATGATATCAGTTGGAAAACTGGACAGAGAAATACAAAATACGTAAGAATAAAATTAACAAGATAAGAAGACTCTGTGAAGAAAAGCACTAAACTAAGGAAAATGAAAGAATGCAACTGAATTGAATGATGTTCTATGTTGTCTAACAGTAATACAAAGCACTATAAAAACATTATTTCTCCCCAAGTTAATTTATAAATTTAAATATCTTTAGTGAAAGATTACAATTGGCTTAAAAATTTAAACCATGTCAAAAGTTCATTAGAAAATAAATAACCTAAATGAATATATTATAGAAAATATTTTTTAACATTATAAAAAATGTATAAAGCTACAATAATTAAAGAAGTATTTTACTAGAGCTAGAAAACTGCCTGATAATGGAAAAAAGTGGAAAGTACAAGAACAGAGCTGTTTCATGTTACAATGTAGCACAGGGTAAGAGTAGTCTTAACCTTAAAAATCAGCAGGGAACGACAGCTTAATGTGTTAAAATTAATAAATGGCCACATATAAAAGTAATTATCTCAAAAACTTTCAGAGGCCAGTTATACAACAGGTATCAAGAGCCTTCAACTGTTTATATGCTATGGTTCATAAATTCTACTTCTAGAAATTTACCCATGTAGAAATGTCAAACAAAAGATTCAATCTGCCCATATAGGAAAGCTATGAACTTCACGTTTGTAATTGTGAAAAATGGGAACAACATAAATATCCTTCAGTGGGGAGCTGGTTGAATAATTCTAGTACAATAGAGTGTTGAGTATAGGGTCTTTGTATTTGTCAATAAACCATGAACATAATTTATTTTATCTATTTTTATTTATTTATTTATTGAGAGAGAGTTTCACTTTTATTGCCCAGGCTGGAGCGCAGTGGCATGATCTTGGCTAACTGCAACCTCCACCACCTGGGTTCAAGCGATTCTCCTGCCTCAGCCTCCCGAGTAGCTGGGATTACAGGCATGCGCCACCATGCCCGGCCAATTTTGTATTTTTAGTAGAGATGGGGTTTCTCCATGTTTGTCAGGCTGGTCTCGAACTCCCAATCTCAGGTGATCCACCTGCCTCAGCCTCCCAAAGTGCTGGGATTACAGCTGTGAGCCCCTGGGCCCAGCCATTTTATTTATTTATTTATTTTTGAGACAGTGTCTCTGTTTCCCAGGCTGGAGTACAGTGGCTCAGTCACAGCTCACTGCAGTCTTGACTTCCTGGGTTCAAATGATCCTCCCACTTCAGCCTCCCCAGTAGCTAGACTTCAGGAGTACACCACCATGGCCGGCTAATTTTTGTGTTTGTTTGTTTTGTAGAGACTGGGTTTCACCATGTTGCCCAGGCTGGTCTCAAACTCCTGCGCTCAAGCAATCCACCCGCTTCAGCCTCCCAAAGTGCTGTGATTACAGGTGTGAGCCACCACACCTGGCCATAAACATACAATCAAATATGCATATACAATATATTTTTAAAAATCTGTGACTCAGTTTGTTGAGGAAGTCCTCTGTGCCAAGCAATAAGCCAAGTGCCAGAAATGCTCATGAATAAGAGGTGTTTATGATTTATGCTTGAGAACCTCACGTGGTGAACAGGCAGTCACAGGGAGATGACATGTGTGGTGGCAAGCGCCACTATGGGGACAGGCTGAGAGCACTTTGACCACCCTGAGGACATGAGGAGCTTCTCTGGACTGACCCTGGACTGACCGGCTACTCAGTCAGACACCGTACCTGCGACGCCTTTGTGACCAGTACAGCTCCACAGGGGCACAGCTGGAGAGTGGACGGGGATACAAGGGGGTTATGAGACGTGTCCAGCGTCCAGCTGGAGGAGGTGGAGGAGGAGATGCTGAGGTTTCCATAGCACCGATGCCCCTCTGCTCTTTCCTCCTAGCACAGAGCTCTGCCTCCCCTGCCGTCCCTGGGATTTCTCTGCTTGAAACGCAGAATACAGCCTGGAAACATTGTAAGTCATCGTCTTGAATTTGTTTTTTTGTTGTTGTTTTTGTTTTGATCTGTTGTGCCTTTTCAACAGACGTGAAGGACACTAAATTCTAAACAACTGTCTTTCAAGGTACATCTCTTTTCTACCAGGGAAGAGGCACACCGACCTCCTGGAATTGCCTGGAGTACTTGCATCGTCGGCTCTGAGACCCTTGTGCTTAGCAAGCTGATTTCTTTGAAGGAAAGCAAGGATGACAAATGGAAGTCCAGTTGACAGGGACATTCTGGGTTCCAAATCTCTGTCCCCAGGGACAGGTCATGCTCAGGAAACTCTCTCAGAACACCCTTGCTGTCTATACAAGTTCTTCCAATGCGAGTAGACTCAACCACAAGGCACCCAATTAGGCTCCTTTTGTGTGTCCACCTGTGTGTTGTTCTGTGCTCCTGTGCTGTGTGTGTGTTTCTTTGTTGCCAAGGAAATATACATTGAAGTAGAAATGTTTGGAAGTCATTGTGCTCAGGAATTTAAACACACGGAATTCGGTTTTTAAATGGATATTTCATAGAACAAAAGTAGCATAACTTCTTACCTCTAAACAGATAAACAATGCATTACAATAATCTTTTAATAGTTATTCATATATCGTTTGTATGGATATTACCAGGGTTGCAAACTTCTTTGGGCGAGTATGTAAAGTCCTCATCTTTTAATTTTATTTTTTATTTTTTGACTGCAAAACAATATTAAGTAAAATAGAAATTGTCTAGCTGTCATGAGGATACTACTTATAAAATGTTGTGGAGGATTTTTGCAACTCTCTTTACAGCTACGATCCCTCTTTTATCTGTAAAATGAGAATAAGAAGACATAGCTCAGAGGGTTATAGTGAGATATATATGGAGCATTTTGGCCAAGATTTTCAATAATGGTACAAGATGCTGGTACACGCCACCACACCCAGCTAAGTTTTATATTTTCAGTAGAGACAGGGTTTCACCATGTTGGCCAGGCTGGTCTCGAACTCCTGACCCCAGGTGATTCACCCACCTTGGCCTCCCAAAATGCTGGGATTAGAGGCATGAACCTGTTCTTAAATATAGTTATTACTAATAGTTAAATTATAGAAACCTACAATCAAATAAATTAGAGTTAAAGTAAAAAGAGTAACAATGAGAACTACTTGGGCTCTCACTTCCTAATGATTGCACTGTGCTGCCCTGTGCCCGTCCCCTGAGGTCACTCACACCTGCTGCACCCACAGTGGGACCCTGCGGCACGGGGAGCTGATGCAGGCCTCGCCAGTGCTCGTCCACCGATGCCACGCTGGCAACTTGGAGCTGGACATAGTGAGAGAAATTTCACCATAGACATTGACACGTGCATGAATCAGGGCTTTATATAGTGCTTTGTAGATTGCCCAGATTTATGATGGAGAAAAATATTAATAATGCAGATTACACTTAGACGTACGGGATATCCACAGCCACCATGTTGTGAACACCACAAAAACTGAAGAAGTATTTTTCCAGTATCCAAAAACTACTATCTGATTTAGCAAAGAAGCCACACGTAGCACAGATGAATGTGTGAAGTTCCTGCAGACATCTCCAACCCCTCCATCTGACTGGGTATGCACTCCATCAAGAAGAACGTTAACCAATCCATTTACAAATGGAAAACCGTAATTTGCCTATAGTTAACAGTTGCTTTTTCAGTAGACTCTGTTGTTTTGGAGTAGTTTTAAGTTTACAGCAAAATTGAGTAGAAGATGGGAAAATTTTCCATATAATCTCCTTGCCCCTATTCTCCTTGCCCCTATGCCTGCAAAGCCTTCAGCCTTACTAACATTCCCCACGGCAGTAGTACATTTGTTACAACTGATGAAGAGTTTTGAAAAAAAAATTTTAAAAAGCTTTTAATGAAAATCAATATTTTGTACAAAATGTATAAGAGTGCTATATATTTATTATTGGTAAATATGATACATCACATCTTTAATATCATTAAAACTAATAATAAGCTATGTTCATGTACATCAGCACATGTGCATTAATGCTTTAATACATTAATGTTTTTGTGGAGATCTAGCTGTTGAGCAATCACCAGCACACCACCCTATGTGACGGCACCTCCAGGAGTGGGAGAGCAGGAGGTCCTAGGCTACTCTGAGCCAGTTCTCCAGGCCTGGAAGTGAAACCAAAGGCATCCAGCCAGTCATTGATCTTGCAATAAAGTGGAAGCCAATGGACGTCTCTACAAGCCTATGGCAGTACTTTGAATCACCCTTTGATCCCTAGCAAGACATGGCTTTCCTGGGTTTGTTGTTGGTGGTGGTGGTGGTGGTGGTTAGCTGGTTGGCTGGTTGGTTTTAGCAAAGTTGTAACACATGTCAGCACCATTCACCTCCAGAAATAAAGGAGCAGAAAGCCCCCACGAGACATTAATCTGCTTCATGCCAACCACACGTTTTCCCTTGCATTTCTTACTGCCTAAAGTGCTCTTCCAGTTGCTCCTTCCTCTTACAATATTTCCTACTTAGGAAGACTCAGCCCAGTCACTGCATTCTTTGGGAAGTTATCACTGGTCAGATTTCTCTTCTCTTTATTCTCTTGGTGCCTGAATGTAACACTTACCAAGTTGTATTTTATTTGGCAGATTCCAAAATTGACTATACCGTCATAAGGGACCCCAAGGCCATGCCTTTCCTTGGCAGGGTCTATGCTGATGTCATGGCCCCACTGAACACAAGAGTCACATGGAGAAAACCGTCTGGATGCTTTGCTGCACAAGTGAAAATGTAGGGGTCATATTTAAGCTGGGATTCTCACAGCCAGGGCAGTAGATGGGACTGAGTTGGGTTTCTCCATGGTCTATGAAATCTGGAATCAAGATATATCTGAAAATCAGTGTCAGAAATCTTTTAGAGACTGAGAACCAAAATATCCAAAAAATTGTTCAGGCTTGCAGTTTAAAATGAAGTCTAATATAGAAGAAACCCACTGGGCACACAAAAGTAAAAACTCTAGCTTGTAGAAATTTCCTAAGACAGATGTGAGTCTCACCTGTGGGAAGTGAGACACTTACGATGACTGAGCTAAGCAGGAGACTGCGAGCGCCACTCTGTAAAGTAACCTTTTATTACTGTTGAATGAACGATAACATAGACAAAAACAGGCACAGATTACAAGTGCACAGCTTCATAAGTTCGTACAACACTGAGCACACCCATGCAACCACTACCCACTTCATGATATGGGAAAATACCAGTGTCCAACAAGCCCCCACTGTGCCCCTTCCAAGTCAACTGTGCGTCAGCGAAGTCACCATTCTGCTGTTTTTCACTGTGGATTAGCCGTGTGCTCTCTTGTGCCTGATTCTTTCACACAGTTGTGTGTTTGTGACATTTGTTCATGTTTTTGCATGCAGCCTCAGTTCAGTATTGCTCACTGCGCTATAGCATCTGTGAACCCAAAACACCTGAGACAGACCTCAGTCCATCTGAACGTTTATTTTGCCAAGGTTGAAGACATGCCCGTGCATAGCCTCAGGAGGTCCTGACAACGTGTGCCCAAGGTGATCGGGGTACAGTTTTCGTTTATGCATTTTAGGGAGACAGGAGACATCAATCAGTATGTCTACATGAGACATCAGTCAGTATGTGTGTGATGTACATCGGTTCAGTTCAGAACGGCAGACCTAGAGGCAGGCACTTCCAGGTCCTAAGTAGATAAGAGACAAAAGACTGCATCCATCTGAGTCCTTGATCAGCCTTTCACTGAATACACAATTTGGTCTGGCTCAGTGAATCTGAATTCTTACGTAAATAAAAGGGCAGAGGAAGCCATCAGATACGTATTAGTCTCAGGTGAGTTGAGGATGCCTTTCTGTCCTGCACCTGTGAAGATAAGCTATCAGTTTACATTGCCAGGGTGAAATTCAACAGAACTGTTTCAGGTAAAGATTTGGAA
>PVKV010016393.1:0-28198 GCA_004027835.1 Alouatta palliata
ATGCCCATCGATGATAGACTGGACAGGGAAAATGTGGCACATATACACCATGGAATATTATGCAGCCATCAAAAACGATGAGTTCGCGTCCTTTGTAGGGACATGGATGAACCTGGAAACCATCATTCTCAGCAAACTGACACAAGAACAGAAAATCAAACACCGCATATTCTCACTCATAGGCAGGTGTTGAACAATGCAAACACATGGACACAGGGAGGAGAGCATCTCACACTGAGGTCTGTAGGGGGGGAAAAGGGGAGGGACAGCGGGGGGTGGGGAGTTGGGGAGGGATAGCATGGGGAGAAATGCCAGATTTAGGTGATGGGGAGGAAGGCAGCAAATCATACTGCCATGTGTGTACCTATGCAACAGTCTTGCATGTTCTTCACATGTACCCCCAAAGCTAAAATGCAATAAAAATTATATATATTATAAAGAAAAAAAAAGAAAATAAGAACTTAGAACAGCAGTTTTCAATGTGTGGTAAGTGGGTGCCTAGAAAATCAACAGGCCCTTTCAGGAAATTTACAGGTACAAAACAGTTTCATAATAATGCTAACAAGTTATTTGTCTTTTTACTGTGTTGTTATTAACACTGATTGTGTAAAAGCAATGGTGAATAAAACTACTTTATCTTAGCATGAGTCTAAGGAAAGGCACAAGGGTCGTCTCCAGACATGAAAGTGATTGTTTTCCCCATCAAGCTTCCTGGATCCAAAATTGACAACAGTTCAGAATCCTTTACATATATATACATACACACACACACACACACACACACACACACACACACACACACACACACAATGTATACTTTAAGTTCTGGGACATATCTGCAGAATGTGTAGGTTTGTTACATAGCTATACATGTGCCATGGTGGTTTGTGGCACCCATCAACCTGTCATCTATATTAGGTATTTCTCCTAATGCTATCCCTCCCCTATCCCCAAACTCCCCAGCAGGCCCCAGTGTGTGATGTTCTCCTCCCTGTGTCCATGTGTTCTCATTGTTCAGTTCCCACTTACGAGTCAGAACATGTGGAGTTTGGTTTTCTGATGGTGTGTTAGTTTGCTGAGAATGATGGCTTCATCCATGTCCCTGCAAAGGACATAAACTCATGGTTTTATATGGCTGCATAGTATTCTGTGGTGTATATGTGCCACATTTTCTTTATTCAGTCTATCATTGACGGGCATTTGGGTTGGTTCCAAGTCTTTGCTATTGTGAACAGTGCTGTAATATTCATGTGCATGTGTCTTTATAGTAGAATGATTTATTATCCTTTCAGTATATACCCAGTAATAGGATTTCTGGGTCAAATGGTATTTCTGGTTCTAGATCCTTGAGGAATTGCCACGCTGTCTTCCATAATGGTTGAACTAATTTACACTCCCACCAACAGTGTAAAAGTGTTACTATTTGTCCACATCCTCTCCAGCATCTGTTGTTTTCTGACTTTTTAATGATCACCATTCTAACTGGCATGAGATGGTATCTCATTGTGGTTTTGATTTGGATTTCTCTAATGACTAGTGATGATGAGCTTTTTTTTTCATATGTTTGTTGGCCACATAAATGTCTTCTTTTGAGAAGTGTCTGTTCATATACTTCACCTACTTTTGATGGGGTTGTTTTGTTTTCTAGAAAATTTAAGTTCTTTGTAGATTCTGTATATTATCCCTTTGTCAGATGGATAGATTGCAAAAATATTCTCCCATTTTATAGGTTGCCTGTTCACTCTGATGACAGTTTCTTTTGCTATGCAGAAGCTCTTTAGGTTAATTAAATCCCATTTGTCAATTTGCCTAGGTTTTCTTCTAGAGTGTTTATGGTGTTAGGTCTTATGTTTAAATCTTTAATCCATCTGGAGTTTATTTTTCTATAAGGAGTAAAGAAGGGATCCAGTTTCAGCTTTCTGCATATAGCTAGCCAGTTTTCCCAACACCATTTATTAAATAGGGAATCCTTTCCCCATTGCTTGTTTCTGTCAGGTTTGTCAAAAATCGAAATGGTTGTAGATGTGAGGTGTTACTTTTGAGGCCTCTGTTCTGTTCCATTGATCTATAAAGATCTCTGTTTTAGTACCAGTGCCATGCTGTTTTGGTTACTGTAGCCTTGTAATATAGTTTGAAGTCAGGTAGCGTGATGTCTCCAGCTTTGTTCTTTTTGCTTAGGATTGTCTTGGCTATACAGACTCTTTTTTGGTTCCATATTAAATTGAAAATAGTTTTTTCTAATTCTGTGAAGAAAGTCAATGGCAGCTTGATGGGAATAGCATTGAAACCACAAATTACTTTGGGCAGTATGGCCATTTTCATAATATTGATTTTTCATATCCATGAGCATGGAATATTTTTCCATTTGTTTTTGTCCTCTCTTATTTCCTTGAGCAGTGGTTTGAAGTTGTTGAAGTGGCTGAAGTAGATCAAGTGCCAAGCGTCTTTAAGAGGTCCTTCACTTCGCTAGTAAGTTGTATTCCTACGTATTTTATTCTCTTCATAGCAATTGCGAATGGGAGTTCACTCATGATTTGGTTCTCTGTTTGTCTATTATTGATGTACAGGAATGCTTGTGATAAGCAACTTCAAAATGCTTCCTTGTGTGTAGTCACAATCTCAGCCATATGGATTTTGACTGGATAAGAAAAGATGTAACAACAAATAACACAAGAATTTTGCATAGGAGCTGGAAGACCATGTCAGTTACAACAAAAACTAAGGTGGCTGTGAGTTCAGTGTAAGCAACAGTAATAATTAAAGATGACAATCACAGAAATGAATGTTCAGACTTGAACCAGCAAATAGTTTTAAAAGAGCCACAAAAGAAAAAGGGGTTCAATTGTTAGAGAGCTTTTGAAATTTTCCATTAACCAAAAAGAAAAAGAAAAATGACCCAAAACTATGGTAGAATAAGTGTTGGCAACTATTTCAACAATTTAATATTTTAATAAATACATTTGTAGGCCACACAATCTCTCTTGCAACTATTCTCCTTTTATAGCAATATATAAAGAAATAAATATGGCTATGTTCCCGTAAAACTTATTCACAAAGAAATTTTTTAGAAGCAGATGTACCATACTGTATTAGTAGTTATCATATTCTTCTTTGTCATGTACTTGGAGTAAGAAAGAATACCGTTTTAATCGAGTGTCTTTAATGAAGACATAAAAAGTAATAATTTAATAAATATTGATGCTTGAGTTCATATCTTTTTAATATCCTGTGTGATAGAATTGGAAATATATCCATGATGCATTTCTACTGCATATAAAATATGTCTCAAAAACTTGTATGGGCAATTCTTTGAGTTTTAAATTCAACTAGTCACTTTTTAATGGAATATCATTTCCTTTTTTGAAGAACAAAAGACTAATGGACAAACTAATTATTCAGCAGACATTTTCTCAAGAATGAATAAAGTGAGCAAACCTGCCACTTCAAAGAAAGAATGGGAGAGAGATGGGGAGAGAGAAAGAAAGAGAAAGATGATGGAAAAAGAGGAAAATAAAAGAAAAAAGAAAAGTAATGGAAAGGAAAGAAAAGAAGGAAAAAGACAAGATAACAGCTGACTATATTTGTTGCCAATGAAAAATTTGAGCCTTTAGGGGAAAATTAGAATTCTGAAAAATTTGTCTCTGCCACCATGAGCTTGTGACCTTCCAAATACCTAAAGACTTTTACAATGAGATTGTTGGTTATATTAATGAATGTAATACTTTTGATACTAACATTTGAGGAAGAGTTACATAACTCCATGAACCAACATTCTTATAATGACCAGTGTACGATGTTGCAAAGGTATGCATGGTTAAAAGATTCATTGAACACATAATATAGGTCAATGGATTTTAAATGACATGGATGAAAAGTCCATTAATTTGGTTATACTTCATCAACTAACCCTTGAGAAGCTATCACTTGTCAAGTTTTAGTATGGTATCAGAGAAATATCTATTATTATCTTAAAAGGTTATTTATTAAAATGCTCCTTTTTCCAACAACATATCTGTGAGAGGACAGATTTTCTTCATATACTTTAACGAAAACAACATATTGCAACAGATTGAATGCAGACGCTGATATGGAAATCCAGCTGCCTTTTTGTTGAATCAAATATTAAAGATTTTGTGAAAATGTAAAATTGTTAACTCTTATCATTTTGTTTTTAATAATTTGGTCATTTTTCTTGAAAATGTTATATATGCAAATATGTAATGGGTTTGTTTTCATTTTAAAATAAATATATATAAATATTTAAAAATATTTCTTAGTTTTAATTTCTAAAATGATAAATGTTGATAGATATAAACCACAAAACAGAAGCTCTTTAGGGTCCCGAATTTACTAAGATTATAAAGAGCACCTGAGACCAAAGAGTTAGAGAACTGCTGGCTAAGGCTAATCAAGACCCATCCACTGAAACTAAGGTTGTAGTCAGATTTCCTAGAAGCACACAGATCTCTGATGTAGAGATAGATATCAAAATAAATCTAGAGTTCTGTTAGCAAAGAAAAAGTAGGTCACTTATTAATGATCCAACTGCCATTTGAATCATTATTAAGAATGGCTTTGTGACATGGCAGCTCTCAATCTCTCTGATTTCAATGCTGTGGCCCCCACCTCCACCTGATGACTGTTTTCTCTGCCATAATTAGTTCTTCTATATTTTCTGGCTCTGCATTCGATTTGCTAGGATAATACAAGAATGAATTGAGTAAGGGGCTGGGTTATTCTTATAGTCTAGAGGACTGGGCTATGATCACAGATGATGTTTCTTGATTTCAGTCCAGCCAGGGTGAAAATATGTGGGAAAAAAAAAGCTTCATAAACACAGTAACTGTCAGGCAGCAGTTTCTGTCAGTTTTCTACATAGCAGGAGCTTAAGATCAGTGACTTGGTTGAAAAGGAGAGTCTATAAGATTTATTTTCAAGCTACATTTATAGAACAAGGATGCAGTTGCTGGTGTTTTTAACTCATTCTGTATATTACAGATCAATTAAAATAGCTAACTTTGGTCAAGATGCTTTTCTTCATGCATTTCTTCAGATTTAGAAAATGACAACTTTCCAGCTTAAATGATAAGCCTCCAAGGAGTGACCTGGGGGTGGGGGTGGGATAGTTGATGGAGATTTAAAAGCAGGGAGTTAAGAGGGGACTCATTTTATTTCTAACACTATTATATGGAACCACCTCTGCCTTTAGGAAGATAAAGAAGAAAAGAATCAGGGAATAAGATACAAATTTCACTGCTAAGTTAAGGACACTAGGTAAATAATAATAAATGTGGTGGGATAAACAATTCCTGCTTCCTTTGTTACCTGAAATAGATCAAGTGTGCAGGTACCAGGGAAGAAGGAATGATCTTTTGCTGAAATCTTGGCTAAAAGGAAATTTTTGGCTGCTTACAAGATTTAGCACATTTAAGAGAGTTCTAGCAAATACTGAGATAATGATCACAGAAGTAACAGCATCCTTGCTTGAGAAAAGGATTAATGAACAGGGTTCAGGGTGAGGGAAAGATATTACGCAGCCTGAGTTTGCTCATGAGTTTTCAGTGGCAATATAAGAGTCCTCCCCACATAATATTTGATACATTTCTTATATAATTCCATTAATTAACTTGTCTAATATAATATTGTGCTGAAAGCTCTCTTCTTGTGTTTCAAATATCCCCAAGAGTTTTCTGGGAAGCCATCGGAAAGTGGCATATTATCTAATAATATCCTGTGAAATTGATTATCTGGTGAAACACATTATAAATCTCATGGATGAATGAACTACAACTTAGTAACATAACAATAATTATACCTCATGTTTGTGTAGGATTTAAAAAGCATTCTTATTCTCTGTCATCCCCATTAAATCTAGCACAGCACCTGGCATTACCTCGAGTTATCCTAAAAACAAACCTGCAAGATATGCTTTATCTTCTTTTGACATATGGGAAACTGTGACATAGTATAAGCAACTTGCCCCAATTCCATGGACAAATAGGAATAGAAATATAATTTGAACTCACATATTTTAAGTTCTAGTGTCATGGTCTTCCATAACACCACAGCTGGCTGCTGTTTGTAAATCTGTTCAGCTACATCTGGAAAGGCGCATGTAGCTTCCAAAGTCATCTGATCACTCCATGACACTCATGCTTTGATACTGAGCTGATCCCCTCCTTCACTTTCCCACTAGTGTTTTTTTTTTTTCCCCCACTAGTGTTTTACTGTTCCTGTCTGGCTGTACTTATCACTCACTGCCTAACAGTGTTCACGTTGTGTAATACGGTTTTCCTCTGCTGTAAACTCCTTAAGAGTGGATAGGGACTAACCTCAATTTTTGTTTTCTCCAGAGAACCCAGCTCAGTGCCTGGCCTATGGTAGACATTAGTAAATTCTTGCCCCTGGTTGATAATGTGCTCAAATTGCAGCTCTAAGTGCTGTATGGTTCCATAAGAAACTTAATATCGTGAAAAATCAATTATCCTGTGGAATTGTCTCTTTTAATTAAATCCAGGATTTGACTGAAGAAAAAGCTTGACTTTAGCCAGGTCAGCCGGACCCACTGTGATCACTGAGGCCATCCTTCGGTGACTTTGAGCAGGCTTTCCAGCTTCCTCCCTCTTCAACCACTGTATCTGCCTGGCCCGTCTATTGACTTTCAGTGTTTTTCTCAAAAGATCTGTTTCAAGTGTGGTGGTTTATGGGTATTTTGGTTCCTCTCCGTGGAAGAGGCATTTCCCAGTTGCATCTAGTCTGCCATCTTGCTGGAAACTTGAGCCCTTCTCTTGCTTTTAAATTTCAAGTAGGAGAATATTCATAAGTTGGAAATGAATACTATTGAGAACAGGGAGGAAGGAACAGGCGATGTTGATTTCAGTGGGGGCTCGTTAGTAGGGCTGATTAGAGGTAACCAGCAGAGCAAAAAAAATGTATCATTTTTCTTTGCTATAGGTGCTCTGCCTAAATTCATTTATTCTTTTCTCGTACTTTAGGTTCTGGGGTACATGTGCAGATCATGCAGGATTGTTGCATAGGTACACACATGGCAATGTGGTTTGCTGCCTCCATTCCTCCGTCACCTACATCTGGCATTTCTCCCCATGTTATCCCTCCCCAACCTCTCCACCTCCCCGCTGTCCCTCCCTTGGCCCCCTCCAACAGACCCCAGTGTGTGATGCTCCCCTCCCTGTGTCCATGTGTTCTCATTGTTCAACACCTGCCTATGAGTGAGCACATGCAGTGCTTGATTTTCTGTTCTTGGGTCAGTTTGCTGAGAATGACGGTTTCCATCCATGTCCTTACAAAGGACAAAAACTCTTCATTTTTTGTGGCTGCATAGTATTCCATGGTGTATATGTGCCACATTTTCCCTGTCCAGTCTATCATCAATGGGCATTTAGGTTGGTTCCAGGTCTTTGCTATTGTAAACAGTGCCAATATGAACATATGTGTGCATGTGTCTTTATAATAGAATGATTTATAATCCTTTGGGTATATATCCAGTAATGGGATTGCTCAGTCAAATGGAATTTCTATTTCTAGGTCCCTGAGGAAGGACCACATTGTCTTCCACAATGGTTGAACTAGTTTGCACTCCCACCAACAGTGTAGAAGTGTTCCTATTTCTCCACATCCCCTCCAGCATCTGTTGTCTCCAGATTTTTTAATAATTACCTTTCTAACTGGCATGAGGTGGTATCTCAATGTGGTTTTAATTCACATTTCTCTAATAATCAGTGATGATGAGCAGTTTTTCACATGTTTGTTGGCCTCATATATGTCTTCTTTTGAAAAGTGTTTGTTCATATCCTTCGCCCACTTTTGGATGGGTTTGTTTGATTTTTTCTTGTAAATCTGTTTTAGTTATTTGTAGATTCTGGGTATTAGCCCTTTGTCAGACGGCTAGATTATAAAAATGTTTTCCCATTCTGTTGGTTGCAAGTTTACTGTAATGACTGTTTCTTTTGCTGTACAGAAGCTCTAGAGTTTAATTAGATCCCATTTGTCTATTTTGGCTTTTGTTGCCAATGCTTTTGGTGTTTTAGTCATGAAGTCCTTCCCTATGCCTATGTCCTAAACGGTTTGGCCTAGGTTTTATTCTAGGGTTTTTATGGTGTTAGGTCTTATGTTTAAGTGTTTAATCCATCTGGAGTTAATTGTAGTCTAAGATGTCAGGAAGGGGTGCAGTTTCTGCTTTCTGCACATGGCTAGCCAGTTTTTCCAATACTATTTATTAAACAGGGAATTCTTTCCCCATTGCTTTTTTTCTCAGATTTGTCAAAGATCAGATGGTTGTAGATGTGTGGCATTGCCTCCAGGGCCTCTATTCAGTTCCGTTGGTCTCTATCTCTGTTTTGGTACCAGTACCATGCTGTTTTGATTACTGTAGATTTGTAGTATAGTTTGAAATCAGGTAGCATGATGTCTCTGGCTTTGTTCATTTTGCTTAGGATTGTCTTGGCTATGTGGGCTCACTTTTGGTTCCATATGAAGTTTAAGGTGGTTTTTTCCAGTTCTGTGAAGAAGGTCATTGGTAGCTTGATGGGGATAGCATTCAATCTATGAATTACTTTGGGCAGTATGGCCATTTTCACGATATTGATTCTTCCTAACTATAAGCATGGAATGTTTCTCCATCTGTTTGTGTCCTCTCTCATTTCCTTGAGCAGTGGTTTGTAGTTCTCCTTGAAGAGGTAGTTTACATCCTTTGTTAGTTGTCTTCCTAGGTATTTTATTTTCTTTATAGCAATTGTGAATGGGAGTTTGCTTATGATTTGGCTGCCTGTTAGTCTATTATTGGTATATAGAAATGCTTGTGATTTCTGCACATTGATTTTGTATCCTGAGACTTTGCTGAAGTTGCTTATCAGTTTAAGGAATCTGTGGGCTGAGATGATAGGGTCTTCTAAATATACAATCATGTTGTCTGCAAATAGAGACATTTTGAATTCCTCTTTTCCTAATTGAATATCATTTATTTTTTTTTCTTGCCTAATTGCTCTGGCTAGAACTTCAAATACTATATTGAATAGGAGTGGTGAGAGAGGGCATCCTTGTTTAGTGCCAGATTTCAAAGGGAATGCTTCCAGTTTTTGCCCATTCAGTATGATATTGGCTGTAGGTTTGTCATAAATAGCTTTTATTGTTTTGAGATATGTTCCTTCAATATCTAGTTTATTGAGAGTTTTTAGCATAAAGGGCTGTTGAATTTTATCGAAGGTCTTCTCTGCATCTATTGAGATGATCATGTGATTTTTGTCTTTGGTTCTGTTTATGTGGTGGATTACGTGTAGACTTGCATATGTTGAACCAGCCTTGCATCCCTGGGATGAAGCCTACTTGATCGTGATGGATAAGCTTTTTGATGTGCTGTTGCAGTCAGTTTGCCAGTATTTTATTGAAGATTTTTGCATCTATTTTCATCATAGATATTGGCCTCAAATTTTGTTTTTTGTTGAGTCTCTGTCAGCTTTTGCTATCAAGATGATGTTGGTCTCATAAAATGATTTGGGAAGGATTCCCTCTTTTTGTACTATTTGAAATAGTTTCAGCAGAAATTGTACCAGCTCCTCTTTGTATGTCTGGTAGAATTTTGCTGTTAATCCGTCTGGAGCTGGACTTTTTTTGGTTGGTAGGTTATTAATAGCTGCCTCAACTTCAGACCTTGGTATTAGTCTATTTGAGGTTTCAACTTCTTCCTGGTTTAGGCTTGGGAGGGTGCAAGTGTCAAGGAATTTATCCATTTCTTCCAGGTTTACTGGTTTATGTGCATAGAGTTGTTTGTAGTAATCTCTAATTGTAGTTTTTATTTCTGTGGAATCAGTGGTGATATCTCCTTTATCGTTTTTTATTGTATCTATTTGATTCTTCTTTTTCTTTTTTATTAATCTGGATAGCAGTCTATCTATTTTGTTGATCTTTTCAAAAAACTAGCTCCTGGATATATTGATTTTTTGAAGGGGTTTTTTGTGTGTCTATCTCCTTCAGTTCTTCTATGATCTTAGTTATTTCTTGTCTTCTGCTAGGTTTTGAGTTTTTTTGATCTTGCTCCTCTAGCTCTTTCAATTTTTATGATAGGGTGTCGATTTTAGTCTTTCCTCGCTTCTCATGTGGGCATTTATTGCTATATATTTTCCTCTAGACACTGCTTTAAATGTGCCCCAGAGATTCTGGTACATTGTGTCTTCATTCTCATTGGTTTCAAAGTACACCTTTATTTCAGCCTTCATTTCATTGTTTACCCAGTTGACATTCAGGTGCCAGTTGTTCAGTTTCCATGAAGCTGTGCAGTTCTGAGTTAGTTTCTTAATTCTGAGTTCTAATTTGATTGCCTGGTGGTCTGAGAGACTGTTTATTATGATTTCCGTTCTTTTGCATTTGCTGAGGAGTGATTTACTTCCAACTGTGTGGTCAATTTTAGAGTAGGTGCAATGAGGTGTTGAGAAGAATGTATATTCTGTGGATTGGGGTGGAGATTTCTGTAGCTGTCTATTAGGTCCAGATCTGAGTTCAAGTCCTGGGTATCCTTGTTAATTTTCTGTCTCATTGATCTGTCTAATATTGACAGTGGAGTGTTACGGTCTCCCACTATTATTGTGTGGGAGTCTAAGTCTCTTTGTAGGTCTTTAAGAACTTGCTTTATATACCTGGTACTCCTGTATTGGGTGCGTGTATATTTAGGATCATTAGCTCTTCTTGATGCATTTTTCCTTTTACCATTATATAATGCCCTTCTTTGTCTCTTCTGATCTTTGTTGGTTTTAAGTCCATTTTATCAAAGACTAGGATTGTAACTCCTTCTTTTTCTTTTTTGCTCTCCTTTGCTTGATAAATCTTCCTCCATCCCTTTATTTTGAGCCTATGTGTGTCCTTTCACATGAGATGGGTTTCCTGAGTACAGCACACCAATGGGTCTTGACTTTTTATCCAATTTGCCAGTCTGTGCCTTTTGATTGAGGCATTTAGCCCATTTACATTTAAGGTTAATATTGTCATGTGTGAATTTGATCCGGCCATTTTGATGCTAGTTGGATGTTTTACCCATTAATTGATGCATTTTTTTCATTGTGTTGATGGTCTTTACCATCTGGTACATTTTGGGAGGGGCTGGTACTGGTTGTTCCTTTCCTTGTTTAGTTCTTCTTTCAGGAGCTCTTGTATGGCAGACCTGGTGGTGATGAACTCTCTCAGCAATTGCATGTCCATAAAGGATTTTATTTCTCCTTCACTTATGAACCTTAGTTTGGCTGGATGTGAAATTCTAGGTTGAAAGTTCTTTTCTTTAAGGATGTTGAATATTGGCTCCCATTCTCTTCTGGCTTGTAGGGTTTCTGTGGAGAGATCTGTTGAGTCTGACGGGCTTCCCTTTGCGGGTAACCTGACCTTTCTCTCAGCTGCCCTTAGCATTTTTTCCTTCATTTCAACCCTAGTGAATCTGATGATTATATGCCTTGGGGTTGCTCTTCTTGAGGAATATCTTTGTGGTGTTCTCTGTATTTCCTGGACTTGAATGTTGGCATGGCTTACTAGGTTGGGGAAGTTCTCCTGGATAATATACTGAAGCATGTTTTCCAGCTTGGATTCATTCTCTCCATCACATTCAGGTACAGCTATCAAATGTAGATTAGGTATTTTCACATAATCTCATATTTCTTTGAGGCTTTGTTCATTTCTTTTAACTCTTTTTTCTCTATTCTTGCCTTCTCGTTTTATCTGAGTTGATCTTCAATCTCTGATATCCCTTCTTCTGCTTGGTCAATTAGGCTATTTAAAGTTGTGTATGCTTCACGAAGTTCTCATGCTGTGTTTTTCAGCTCCATCAAGTCACTTATATTCTTCTCTAAGCTGTTTATTCTAGTTAGCATCTCATCTAACCTTTTTTTCTAGGTTCTTAGTTTCTTTGCACTGGATTAGAACATGTTCTTTTAGCTCAGAGAAGTTTCTTATTACCCACCTTCTGAAGTCTGTTTCTGTGAATCCATCAGATTCATTCTCTATCCATCTTTGATCCCTAGCTGGTGAGGAGCTGTCATCCTTTGGACAAGGAGAGGCATTCTGATTTTTGGTGTCATCCTTTTTGCACTGGTTTCTTCCCATCTTAGTGGCTTTATTTACCTGTGGTCTTTGTAGTTGGTGACCTTCGGATGGGGTCTCTGAGCGGACGTCCTTTTTGTTGATGATGAAGTTATTTCTTTCTGTTTCTTAGTTTTCTTTCTAACAGGCCCCACTGTGGCAGGAATGCTGGAGGTCCACTCCAGACCCTGCTTGCCTGGGGATCACCCGTGGGGGCTGCAGAACAGTAAAGGTTGCTACCGGTTTCTTCTTCTGTTATCTTTGTTCCAGAAGGGTACCTGCCAGATGTCAGCCTGAGCTCTCCTTTATGAGGTGTCTCTTTGGGTATACAGGGGTCGGAGAGCTGCTTGAGAAGACAATCTGTCCCTTACAGGAGCTCAAGTGCTGTGCTGGGAGCTCCACTGTTACGTGCAGAGCTGCTGGGCAGGTACTTTTAAGTCTGCTGCAGCAGAACTCATAACCACCTCTTTTCCCAGGTGTGCTGTCCTAGGAAGGTCAGCTTTATTTATAAGTTCCTGTCATGCTGCTGCCTTTTTTCATAGATGCCCTGCCCTGCACAGAGTAGTCTAGTCACTGTCTGCCAGCAGAGGTGTTGCTGAGCTGCCGCAGGCTCTGCCCAGCTGCTATGTGAACTGCCTCGGTAGTGGCAGACTGCCTCAGTAGTGGTGATCAACCTTCCTCCTACTGAGCTGGACTGTTCTGGTGCCAGCTTGCTACGAAACTCTCAATCCACAGCATTTCAGATTGCTCGTTTTGTGAGGGTGGTACCCACCAAGGCAGATCGCCTGGCTCCCTGTCTCTGCCCCCTCCCTTTCAGTTGAATGGGCGGCTCTGTCTCCCAGGTGTTCCAGGCAGCAGTTGAAATGGCCACCCAGATTTGTGTGAGTTTCTGTGCGCCAACCTGGCACCAGTTGAAACTGCCACACTGAAAACTCATGGCGCTTTTCACTGCCCACAGATCTCCTGGTCTGTGGGCAGTGAAAATTTGTTTGGAAATGCAGTGGGCACTCACCCTCTGCATTGCTCTTGCTGGGAACTGCACTCCGGAGCTGTTCCTATTCGGTCATCTTTGATCCTCCCCTTATTATTTTATTTTCTTAACATCTCTGAGAAGTTGGTATTATTATCCCCGTTTTTACACAGCAGTAAACTGAAGCTCAGAGTTCCTCAGAAGCCTCTCAAAGCCACTAAGCTCCTCATTTGGAGCTAAAACTGTGTGTGCCAGAGTTCATGTTCTCCCACTACCACACAGTTTCCAAGCAAACCTGCAGTTTCAAGCATATATTAGCACTTAATTCACATAAGCTGCCTGAGTTTCTCATGCTCCCTTTACAGGGCTTAGGAGAGTGAGTCTAGGGCATAAGGGTGAGACAGGTGGGGAAAAAGAGATAGACCAGTGCATCATAGGATTGGAGGGATATGGAAAAGGATTTATCTGCTTATTGCATCAGGTTGCCAAAATTTTAGAAACCCCATCATTGAATGGGCCTTTCTTGGGAAACTATTACATTGCCAAAGCTCTTCTTCAAAGAGCAATCATACAGGTGTTGGTGTTTGAAGAACTGATTTTTGTAGGTCCAATCAATTTTAGCCTTGGATTTGTTGTCCTTTTGTCTTGTTGCACCTTGTGATCTCTTATTCAACAAACATGACAATACTCATGGTGACTATAATAATAATAATTGATGTAAATATAATAACAGGGCTAACTCTAATTCTACTCATGCCAGATTTTACTCATAGTAATTGTTTTTATAGTGATGCTTCTATGTGCTTGGAACTTTCTCATGTGCTTTTAAAAGCATTGCCTCATTTAAATATAAGTGTAGATAAAGTCCCATGCATTAGTCATACCAAAACAAAGTAAAAGAGGACATATCAGGTGTGTTTAAACTATCCTCTGTGCTGTCCACTTGGAAGCTTTAACCCCTCAAGCTTTGTGTCCTCCACTGTGGGTTTTTGTTGGGTGATCTCATTAATGGTTGCTTTCTACTTGCCAAGCAGAGAAAGACAGTGACATTTGAGAAGAGGCTGCTGTAAGTAGGTTGCTTGCATACGTTATCTGAGAAAACCTCATGTTCTGTTCATCAATCTTTGCACCATAGGGAGACTAAGAAATGAAACGTGCTTGGCTCCAGCTCCCAGTACTTGTATTAGGAAATGATTGTCTGGCTGCTTAGAACCACATCTGTTCCTGCTGGGTGTTGCTGCACTTGGAGGTCTAAGTCCTGTAGGTCATACCCAGCCAAAAGACCCAGATTCACTATGGCAGAGGTGATTAGATTTTTACATGTAAAACAGGCTTCAGGAACAGATGATTTTCTGGAGCTCTAATTGTTTCATCCAGATGACCTGTGGCATGTTGAAAGGAAAGAATTCACAATTTACTACAAAGAGCTGTTTTTTCTTTGTTGTTGTTATTTATTTATTTATTTTTACAGCTCATATATTCCTACAGTGCAGTGCAGTTGTAAGTCTTTACATTCTGCTCTCAGGCATTAAGAAGGGAAATTTGGGGCTTTTAGTAGAAAGGTTAGTAGTATAAGTCTTTTATGAATTAGCATGTCTTCCTAAACTGGTAAAAAATGTAGTCTAGGCAGACTGGTGCCTATGCACTATTTTGCTCAGAGATAAACCACTCATCTTAGGAGACAGAGTGGAAACCAGGGAAGAATTCTTAGCTGAAGATTCTTCTCATGGCTCCTCTAGTGATTTGTTGTCTGGTGTTCATTAAGTAGCTTAATTTTTCTGGAATCTGAAAGTCATAAATACACTGTAAAATGCAGTTAACCTTCAGGATCCACAGCTTAGCTTTGCTCTCAATGGAGCAGTTCATTCTGCTTGTCTTTATTTGATTCTCTTCACTGGTTACTGAAGATATTCCTTTTAAATACCTTTCAGACAGCAATATTCTCCCTTTTCTCAGCTAGAAGTTTACAATGTGCCCCATTTCTTTGTTAGAGTATGAGTACTCAACTCTGCCCCCAGCCCATGACAGGAGTAAGTCAGAACTGAACTCTTGCTCACTTTTTATTAAACATCTTGTGATTCCCTTAGGTTCATGGGTATCCAGGGTGCTTGACTGCTATGTAAAACATAGACTGGAAAATTTGCAGGTGGTATACCAAAGTGCAGAAACAGTTGGTATCTGACTGCAGGGTGACAATCGGTCCAGGCATGCTGTTGCTGGAAAAGTAGTCTGAAATTAGTCTTCTAATTTGAGCACTGTCTGGGGATTAACACAAAACTCACAAGAGCTATCCATTTCCCTATTGACTAAAAAGAGATCTATCAAGCCCTGACCAATTCTAGAATTCCCAAGTGTTAGGGCGCTTTTGAATTGCAATAAAGGAATACCTGAGACTGAATAATTTATTTTTAAAAAAGAGATTGGCTTACATTTCTGTAGGCTACACATTAATGGCACCAATATCTGCCTGGCTTCTGGTGAGGGCATCAGGAAGCTGATAACCAAGGCAGAAGGCAAAGCAGAGGCGGTGAGTGGGAACAAGCGAGAGGAAGGTGCTAGGCTCTTTAAACCATAAGCTCTCCTGTTAACTATCAGAATGAGAACATTCATTACCATGGGAAAGACACAAAGCCATCCATGTGGAATCCTCCCTCATGATCCAATCACCTCCCACCAGGTCCCACCCCCAACATTCGGAATTTCAACATGAGATGTGGAGGGGTGATGCTGTTGGGTGCCAGATAATTTACAGGCTCAGAGTTCCAAGATTTTTTCCTACATCCTGTTTCTCCTTTAGAGTGTTCACACTTCATCTTTGAGGATGGGACCAAGAGGTCAAAAGGAGAGGTTCCACCTGCCATTCAGGACCACAAAACTTCCAAAGACCTTCCAATCATGAAGGAAACTGGTCAGAGACCTTCTCTGTTGTAAAGGTGAATAACCGCTTCTCTTAGCCATCCATATCAATAAGTAGCATTTTTACTTTGGGCAAACCACTTACATGCCTTTGAGTGTTAGGAGATAAGACCTGCCTTAACAGATTGTGGTGATGATTAAATGAAATGATACTACATGCTGAGGACCAGAGAAGTGATTTATAAATGGTAAAATGTTGGCACCAACATTAAGTGTTGTTGTTACTCTTAGTAATTTTTATTTCATTTATTCATAATTGCAAGTTTTGATGAGTTTCCCAATGTGATCAATTTTTAGATCTATTGTTCAGTCTTTCTCAACACTTGTGGAAATTCCAGAAATGGAAGACAAAAATTTTCAACCAAGTTACCAAAAAGGGTTGAATTAAAAGAAACTATTATACATATATGTGAGGTGTGTGTGTGTGTGTGTGTGTGTGTGTGTGTGTGTGTGTAAAACTAAGTCAGTAGACAGCATGTAGACATTAAATTTCTGGCCAGTCTTGGTCTGAAAATCATTCCCCTCTTACCAAATGCTTGTTAAAGTAAGCCTCTTCTCAACTGGTCATGAAAGTTTTTTAGAGTTCCTTTGCTTTCATCTTCAGTCTATGAAAATTTTCTATTACACTATTAAACATGCTGAATCTTGAAAGCAGACATACATTAATTCTGGGCTTCCTACAAAAGGTTATTTCTCCCCTGGAGCCCACTTCTACTCCACTTTTGCACCTGTGCCACCTTTCAGTTTGCACTCTCTTTACTCCCCTCTTTTCATGGAAATGTTCTTGGCAGCAATTATCTATCCAGTTACTCCCTCCCCAAGACTTTTCCTAAATTTTCCAGAGAGAGGGAATTTATTCCTTTTTTGGATTTCTGCAATTGCTATTTATTATTTGTATCACATATTCTGCCTCAATAGGGGGTTACTTTCTGTTCCCAATTGGTCTTCACTGGTGCTTACTGACCACTGAATACCCAGATCATTTTGTTTTAATCATGCTGAAAAATAAGCAGCAACAGGGTACCAAGTTGGACTCATAACTGGAAGAATTTAATGCACCTTCCCAAATTCATGGGTTATTCCCCAAAAGTTATGTTTGAAGAATCTGACTCATGAACTATGTGATCTATATAAGCAGAAACATTTCCTAAGAGAAATTACCATACCACAGTTTTATTTTTCCCTAAGACACAAAGCATGAGAAATAATGTAATTTAATACAATATAATGCAAAGAATAGACCATTACTCACACTAAACAGCACATTGCTTAGCAGCAGACAAGAATTCCTAGGAAACTTCCTGCAATAGCAATCTACAAGAGCAATAACTAAAGAATATAGCTCTCTCTTTCTCTCACTGGATGGTCAATATACACTATTTTAGTTACATAGGAGAATTCAGAATAATAGAAGAGCATTTAAAACAATTCATCAACAGTGCTTCTCAGACTTCAGTATAAATAAAAATAACTGAAAGATCATCTTAAAAATTCAGATCCCCACATCCTTGTGCCATAGATGCTGGGCAGGTGTAGATTCAGGTAGAGACTAATAAAATATGTATTTATTGAGCACTCCAGGGAATCTGGATACAGTTGATCCACAGGCTACACTTTAAGTAACATTACTTCTACACTGCAGATACAAAACTGGAAATGCAGAAATATAAATCAGTGTGCCCAAGGTCGAAAGCTCACTTATCAGCAGAGCCAGAACAAGGAATAATAATACTGTGTAAAATGATTTATGTATAATTAGAAACAAGTGTTCTGCCTTCCATACAAAAAAAAAAGTCAGACCAGTAAGTTATCGTTTAGTTCCTTACATACCTTTCCTCATCATGCAGACATCATTAAAATATGTATTGAGTATCTACTATGATTAAAACACTAAGAGAGAAATGTTTAAAGATAGAGACTTGGTCTCTTTCCTAATACAGCTTATAATACAGCAGATTAACTATTTACAGAAATAAGAAAGAATATATAATAAAAATTTAAAAAAATTTGGTCAAAGTAAGAGGTTATGAACCCACTCAATAATCTAGGAGTTAATGTAATAAGAATGAGGAGAGACATTTTAAATAATCACTTGTTCATATATTCCTTTATTCCATGTTGTTTTGCTTTGTAAATAAAAATATTGGATTTTTTATGTGCAAAGCATTATGCTAGGCATTGTGGATACAGCAGAAAATACGAAAGGCAGCATCTCTGGCTTCTTGGAGGATAATTTCTAGTGGGATGAGTAATAGATAATAAACGTAACTAAACAACATGGATGCATACTAAGAAAAGTGCTCCCAAGGAAATAAATAAGTTAGTGCAACAGCATATGAGGAAGGAGTAGAGGGTAGTTTCAACATAACGGCAGAGAAAGCCACTTTGGGAAAGTAACATTTTATCTGATATCTAAAAACTTCCTGGGATGTAACCATGCAAAGCACTGGTAAAGGGAACAGCATCCCTAGTAACGAGAACAGCAAGTACAAAAGGCAAGAGATAGGTGTGAGCTTGTCATGTTATAGAAACAGAAGGAAGACCAATTTGGCATTTTATTGGAGCCTAGGGAGTGAAAAGGAAAGTAGTATGACATGAAGTTTGAGATGCAGTCAGCGGCCAGAGATTTTAGGATCCTATGGATCACGACAAGAAATTTGCATTTCATACCACGTGCAGTGGTCAGCTGTTAAAAGCAGGAAGATTAGATTATTTAATTTGCATTTTTAAAGCTTAGTGGATAATGGGTGAAGAATGAATTGAAAGGGAGAATGGAAAGATGGAGGAAAACAAGTTAAAAGACTACTACTGTAGTTCAAGGATGCTTCCATGCTCAAAATGTGAAGAAGGCCATCATACAGAAACAAGGGAGAGAGAGATGTATGTGTATAGGGACATCTCTTGTCACTTTGAGTAGGTTTGACTGCATGCATAGGTTCTCCTGGCTAAAGAAGTAAGCACAGATTGCTCAGCCTGGCATTCTAGGTCATTCTCACCATGGCCCAGCCCACATTGTCAGACTTATTTTGTTACCTGGGTACCAACTAAATTGGATTCCTGTCCTTCTCTCACTATCTGTGTCCAGCAACCTAACTGTTCTCATTTTATTCCCTTTCATAATTTGTTCTTGCCCATACTCTATCTAAATTTGAGACTTTTACAAATGTTTCTTTCTTCATTAAATTGATGATGGTCATATGGTTTTTGTCCTTAATTATGTGATGTATTTATTGATTTGCATATGTTGAACCATTTTTGCTTCCCTGGGAAAAACCCTGCCTGATCATGGTGTATTATCTATTTGATGCACTGTTGGATTTAATTTGCTAATATTTTGTTGAGGATTTCTGCCTCTATGTTCATTAGGAATATTTGGTCTGTAGTTTTCTTTTCTGTTGTTGTTGTGTCCTTGTCTGACTTTGGTGATACTGTCCAACGTGATACTGGCTTTGTAGAATAAATTAGAAAAGATTCCATCCTCCTTGATTTTTTAGAACAGTTTCACAAAGACTAATACCAGTTCTTCTTTGCATGGTTTTTAGAATTTGGCTGTGAATCCATCTGGTCCTGGGCTTTTTGTTGGTGGGTGGTGGGTGGTAGATTTTTTTAGTTACTGACAAAATTTTGCTTCTTGTTATTAATATTTTTCTCTTCAGGATTTCTAGTTCTTCCTGGTTAATCTTGGGAGGTTGCAGGTTTCCAGGAACGTACCCATTTCCTCTAGGTTTTATACTTGGTGAATTGTTCATAACAGTTTCTCTTGATCTTTTGTATTTCTGTAGTGTCAATTGAAATGTCTCCTTTTTTATTTCTCATTTTGTTTATTTGAATCTTTTCTTGGTTGTTTAGCTAGTGGTCTACTACTTTTATTTATCTTTTTAATAACCAACTTTTCATTTTGTTGATCTTTTGTGATTTTGTTTTGGTCTCAAATTCATTTAATTCTGCTCTAATCTTTATTATGTCCCTTATGCTACCTTGGATTTGGTTTGTTCTTATTTTTTTATAGTTCCTGTAATGTTATATTAATTTGTGATCTTTCTATTTTTTATGTAGACATTTAATGTTATAAACTTTCTTCTTAACATTCTTTTGCTGTATCCCACAAGTTTTGGCATGTTTTGTCTCCATTTCATTCATTTCAAAATTTTTTTTAATTTTTATTTTAATTTTCAACCAACAGATTATTATGGAGAATGTTGTTTAATTTTTATGTGTTTGCATAGTTTCGAGAGTTCCTTTTGGTATTGATTTCTAGTTTTATTACACTGTGGTTCAAGAAGACATCTGATATAATTTCAGTTTTTAAAAAATTATTGAGACTTGTTTTGTGGCCTTACTTATGGTATATTTTGGAGAATGTTACATGTGCCACTTTCACCACTCCCATTCACTATAGTACTGTGAGTTCGAGCCAGAGCAATCAGACAAAAGAAAAAAATGCAAGGCATCCAAATTGGAAAAGAGGAAGTTACATTATCTCTGTTCATTGACAGTGTAATTTTTTTTTTTGAGACAGGGTCTCATTCTGTCGCCCAGGCTGGAGTGCAGTGGTACAGTCCTGGTTCACTGCAACCTTCACCTCCTGGGTTTAAGCAATTTTCATGCCTCAGCCTCGCGAGTAGCTGGAATTACAGGCACCGGCCACCATGCCTGGCTAATTTTTGTGTTTTTAGTAGAGATAGGGTTTCACCATGTTGGCCAGGCTGGTCTTAAACTCCCAACCTCAGGTGATCCACCCACCTTGCCTTCCCAAAGTGCTGGAATTACAGGCATGAGCCATCACACCTGGCCAACAATATAATCTTATACATAGAAAACCCTAAAGACTTCTCAAAATAAAAACTCTTAAATTTGATAAACAAATTCAGTAGTTTCAGGATACAAAATCAACACACAAAAATCAGTAACATTTCTGTACATCAATTAATGGTCAAGCTGAGAACCAAATCAAGAAGAAAATCCCATTTACAGTAACTCCAAAAAAAAAAAAAAAAAAAAAACCCTGGGAATATATTTGACCAAGGTGGTGAAAGAGTTCTACAATGAAAACTACAAAACACTGAGGAAAAACAGTTGTAGGTGACACAAACAAATGGAAAAATATTCCATGCTCATGGATCTGAAGAATTGTTAAAATGACCTTAGAACCCAAAGCAATTTACAGATTAAATGCAATTCCTATCAAAATATCAACATAATTTTTTACAAAATTGGAAAAAATGTATGAATTCTAAAATTCATAGAGAACCGACAAAGAGCTTAAATAACAAAAGCAATCCTAAGCAAAAAGAACAAAGCTGGAAATATCACATTACGTGACCTCAAATTATACTAAACGGTTATAATAGCCAAAACAGCATGGTACTGGTTTAAAAATATGCACATAGATAAATGGAACAGAATAGAAACCCCATAAATAAAGCTGCATATCTATAGCCAACTGATCTTCAAAGAAGTTCACAAAATATACACTAGGGAAAGAGCTGATGGTAGACTAAATTAGGGTGGTGACAGCGAAGATCCAGAGTGGTATACTTCTTTGAGATATATTTTGGAGGTGATACCAATATTATTTGGTGATTAATTGAATTTCAGGGTTTACAGAAGGAAGTACTGAAGATAATTTCTAGTTTTAAGGGGGCAGAGTGATAAGCAAACAGTCACATAGTATTGATTGATATTAACTGCAACACATACTATTAATGTGATTATCTTATTTATGGCTCTTCCTCAGCACAGCTGGGTTTTCAGTCAATTGAAACATAAATGGAGCACTTAGGAACTTTAAAAAGCACCAGGCCTCACTTCGTGGCATTTTGGTATTGATTGATTGAGAAAGGGTCTCACTGTGTTAGCCAGGCTGGTCTTGAACTCCTGACCTCAAGGAATCCTCCTGTTTCAGCCTCCTTAGGGCTAGGATTACAGGCATGAGCCACCTCACTCAGCAGATTGTTTTGACACTAATTAGAGGACACAAGAAATTCTCTCGTTCTGCATCTACTCAAACAAGCCTTAACTAAGTTAGGGGTGAGAATTTTTTGCAGCAAAAACTAAAAGCTGCTCTTTTAGTTTTATTGTTTTCCTCAGATGATAGTAGGTTACTCTCTGTCTGTCTAGATCTAATTGTGTCCCTAGGGGTTGGACTGAGTGTCTGACTCTGGTTCATAACCCCAAGAAACACATTCACTCCTCAGGTGTCACCAACCAGAGCAAATCCAGAGCTTACCCTTCTATGTGGCATGGAAAATTCATAGATTTTCTTTGGACTTTACTCAGAAATAGTACAACCTGTGGTCAAGAAACATGTAGAATGCATGATCTGTACACGCGGTGGGAGGGATAAGATTGGAATATTCAGTCCATTGGAACCAGAGGAACCACAGGACTACACAAGAGCAAGTATGCATATGCACCTTCTTTTTCACTTATGAGATTGTTTTCATGAGCTAGAAAATAACTACATATTTAAATCATATTCTGTTTCACTAATTCTTGCAAAGCAAACACTTCAAGGTGAAACTCAGACTTGAATCCAGTCTCTGCTGTGAAGAGAAAGAAAACCAAAACTGTTGTGAAGGGACAAGAGGGTTAGACAGAAGTGATGCCGGGTGAGGGGCTAGCATTCTCTTTTGAGCGAAACCAGTTGGCATTTGAGATTCTGTCCAGGAAACAATTGGAGAAAACATCCACGAAGTAACTAAATATGTTTTTCTTGGACTTAAAAAAAAATCAAGCATGTTTTGAAACTTTTAGGGGAAACATCTCTTGTCTTTTTTATAAGTAAAGAGAAAAAGGACCATCAACTTTGTGGGGAATAAATTAATGCATGAGAGCTCAGACAGAAACCCAGATGCAGACTCAGGATAACCTCACTCTTTGCATGACAAGCATTAAAAGGTCATTTACCTGCCAGGTCCCTTTCAACTTCTCCACTGCACTTACTTGAACCAAAAGAAAGAAATTATTAGTATTTCCCTTATCAATCTCAAGTAAATGTTTTTCTCTTAGCACATGTGACTCGTGTGTGTGTGTGTGTGTGTGCGTGCATGTCCCAATGGAGTTGTATAGAAAAGAGCTTTCCAGACATATCCAAAGTGATCATGAGAGAATGAAATTAAGAAATATTTTTTTCTCAACTGGAAAAGTTTCTGAGGTCAAATAAATGAGAGATTTTAATAGAGAGAAATGAAGGATTATTTCAATCATGGCAAGAAATCTCATATGGGGGTCCTTCAGTAGGGTCATGCTTAAATTCAGCGTAGTTTAACAAGATAAGAAGATAAAACATAAATATCACTAAAAACTCTTAAACATTTTTGAATCATTTTCCAAGTTCTTTAAATATGAGAGTGTACAAGCTCCTATCACATTTGGTTCTTTGGGAACCGTGAAAAACTTAATGAGCACCAAGTACTAGTTATCTGGTTTAAATCTGTTTAAATACACACATTTCTTTCTATCTAGATAATGTTCATGGAAACATTCTAAGTATCTTGTTAAAGTAATTTAAATTCTAGTATAGTCTTCAAGTTAGACATTGAAAAATGGGCATGCTTCAGCTACATAAACATTTTCTTAGCATTCTTCATGCATCATCTACGTAAGTATTTTCTCAGCAGTCCTTTGGTGTGTCTCACAGAAAACCCAATTTCAATCCCTAAGAAATGACAAAAACTTCCTTTCAGACTTTCAAAAATATGGCATTTGGTTGTGCAAATCATACCCCCACCCATGAAAAGGAGCAAGACTGAACATTATTTGTCTATGAAATGGGTCTCAAAAAAAAAAAAGAGAAGATGCTTAATATAATTTTCATTGTTAAAGTTTCTCACTGCTTTGGATCACAGGTCAATGTTAACTGCAGCCAATGTTAATGCTCCCTGGGATAAGGGAGCCTGTGTGTTCTGATTTCAACAGTGCCCCATGACCTGTGTTGACAAACATTGGGTTTGTATGTCTTCTAGGGATACCCAGGTATCAATATTTATTTGGAAAGCAGCAATTCCTCAGAGTCATCCCTTCTGCCAACACATATAAGCTAAAGATATCTTTTCTTGGCCACTTTCTTTGTAATCATGAGCTCTTAAGCCTTCCAGAATTGGGGCTGATATTAGGCAAACTATGCAGTATTGAAAAATTGTCTTTCATTCTCTCTCCACTCTTTTCTCATTCTCTATATTTCTATTGTGGGCTTACTCCAGGAAATACCAGTACCTAAGGCTGGCTGGGGCTGCTCAGTCTTGCCTCAGATTCTGCCTGCCTTCCTGAATTGTGTAATCAGTATTCTTCAGGAGCTAGCCCGGATTAGGACCCACAAAAATCAATCTGACCAATTAAAATAAGTCATGATATTAATGATTGACAACAGAATAATGGGTAATAGTAACACTACAGTGTTTCCTAGAACAACCAAATGAGTCCATTCTGTTGGGTGCTATTCTGTTCATCATAACCAAATCCCACTAGAACATGAATATAAGAGAATAGCACATATCCCACCTTTCTCCTGTCCTGTGTCGATGGCAAACACTTATAACTAACGGACTCTCCTTTCTTAAGGAGTAGAGAAAGCCTCAAAATCCTTTACAGCACCCTACTCAAGATAGCCAATACAAATTTGTATTGGTTACCTATTGCTGTGTTACAAATTACTCTAAAATTTAGTGACCTAAAACAAGTATTTATTATCTTATTATTTCAATGGGTCAGGAATACAAGCATGGCTTAACTGGGTGCCTTTCCCTCAAGATGAAAGGTCAACTGGATTAAAATCTGCTTCCAACCTCAGTTATGCGGCTATTAGCAAATCTCAAATCTTCATTGGCTGTTAGCCAGAGACATTAGGTCCCTATCACTTGCACCTCACCATAGAAGAATTCACAACATGGTTCTTGACCTCCCTTGGAAATAGTAAATAGAACAGAGTGGGGAGTAAGAGGCCGAGAAAGGAGTTCACAGCCTTATTATAACTTAACCTCAAAGTGAAATTCCACCACTTCTGTCAAATTCTATTTGTTAGACGTGAGTTACCAGATCTAGGCCTCACTCAAAGAGAGGGGATTATGTAAAGATGTGAAACTAGAAGGTGAGAATTGTCGGGAGCCATCTCAGAACTAGCTTCCCACATCATCTGTCAACCTATTAGACCAGGTATGCACTGTGAAACTCACTTTTTCCACCCTACAAACTATTTGGCAGATTAAATAATTTCAGCTGAAAGCACGAAAAACTTTTGAAAAATCTAAAATAATAGTTTTTCTTGGAACTGTTATTTTACATGGTTTCATTTCTTTAGCTTGTGTTAGTAATGGACTACCTCACTCTGGAAAATAGCAATTTCCTTCAGAGTTCCAGAACAGTAATACTAGGTCTATGATTAGATTTCCTCTTGTAAATAATATTAATACTTTTTGATTTAAAAATGTAGTAAATAGTCATTTTGAAAGTTGGTAAAGCCTTGACAAGTATAAGAAAAATAAATTTTAACTATAATCCTACTGTTCATAAATAACTACCTTTAACAGTGTGGCCTATTACTGAAAATTAGCACATACGTGTGTTAATAGTCTACATTTCTTATTTCACATTTGGTTGTGAAAGTTTCAGCACTGACCAGTGGAAAAAATAACTTGAAATGTTACTTTGTGAAGTGCATGTCAAGATGGGGTATTCACTCACAGGCAGATAGATATACACTTGAAGGGAATAGTTGGAAAAAACATTTTGATCATAACATAGTTTGGATCTGCAGTGACTTTTTGCCTTATAAAATCTCTGCAACAACGACAATAATAGTTTAACAATAAATGAATCCCCAAGAGAAAAAACGTATAGTATATTTTATCTGCTTAACTGGATTGTTATGATAGTAGTTAGAACCCTTTTTATTTTATTTTATGTATTTATTTATTTATTTTAGAGACAGGGTTTCAACATCTTGGCCAGGCTGGTCTTGAACTCCTGACCTCATGATCCACCTGTCTCCACCTCCCAAAGTGCTGGGATTACAGGCGTGAGCCACAGTGCCCGGCCCAGAACCCTTTTTAAAGGAAGAAGATACAATTTTCCTTTTGAGTTAAACCTCTGGTTACCTCTTTAGTATCTCAGCTAATTACCAGTCAGATGTACATACAAACTGCATGGATGTGTGAAACTATACCTAATTACCTAGCTAAGCTACCTACCTACCTGCCAAACCTACCTACCTAGACCCCCATACACCCAAAAGAAGAGATGAGATAATGTACTTGTATATAACCAGCTCCAGTCTCTGTGTCTCCTTGAAATTTCACTGTCTTGCCCCAGGGTGGATCAGAGAAACACTGCCACAAAATAGCAACTCTCTAATGGATTTTGAAAAGCAAGGCACAATTTAACTGATACAAGGTACAACTAGGGTAGCATAAGACATACCTGAATAGCTAAGCCGGGAAAAAGAGCAGAGGTGGGAAGTCCAAATTAATTACTAAACACCAAAAATTTGGGCACCTGCTGTTAAAAACCTTGAACTACTATCCACTGACCTCAGTGACAAAGCATTGGCTAATTTTCTGGGGTATAGTTGAGCCCCAAATAATGGTTGTACAACACAACTAATGAAGCCTTCTGAAGGTGGGTATCAAATGCCTCCTGGACAGAAGGCAACTGTCAATTCCATTTTCTCCATGCTATACTGATTGACACTCTATAGAGAGTTTCACTATCCAGCAGCTCCCCTTAGGGCTGCTAAGATGGAGTCCATTCAAAGAACAGATTCACAGCTGTTACTGTATTCGATAGGGTGGGGACCAGCAAAATTGGCCTCAGCCATTCTCCTAGTCACACAAGACCTCTCTGATAGTCCACATACAACTAAACAGAATGTTCCCACCAAAAACAGCTTCAAAGAGTGTGTACCAAAAATGAGGCAAACAACATACAATTCAGGAAACATTGTAAACATAAAAGGCATATAATTTTAGAAAAGCTATCATGCATATCTTTTAATTTTACTTACTATTTTATATTGATAACCAAAAATCCAATTAAGCTTTTGGTGTTATTTAGTGTGGATAAATAATAAGGCATCTCTTGAATGTTATTCCTTATAACAAATGTAACTTATAGAGCACACAAGCCTATTTATCAAACCTAAATAAGCACTGGCTTTTAGTGTGCCTTTTAAACAAAGTACTCTTTTTCTATTTCTATACTAAAACCCAGGTCACCAAAGTATTGTTAAATTGTTTAAATGTTGGTGAATTACTATGGAAGCACAAATCCTGCATTAAAATAGTAATTAGGAAAAGTTGCTAAGAGAATCAGATGAGTGCCTATACAGACTGTTCTATCTCTCTTCCTCTTTCATTCTCCCTCTTAGGAATGGCTCATAACCAACGAGCTTTTCATGGAGGAAGAAAGTGGTGATCCTGATGAAGATAATAAAGTCATAATGTCCATGTGATTTGTAAGTCACAAATAGTAAGTTCAATTTTTACTTAATTCAAAATTATCCAATCAATTAAGCCATGAGGACTATGTATGACCTGATGGAAATAGAAGATAATTATTCTGGGACAACTAGATTAAAAAACATGCTCACCTGAAATATTGAGGTATCAAGCCACACATTTTAGTCTTTTTCAAGAACACATATATTGTCTCAATTTACACATATGGAACACAATTCTAAATAATATTTGCACAGAATGTAACTTATACCGTGGGTTGCTGACTTGAGCTTTATAACTAGACCTACCTATTGGCTGAAGTGAATACTCTGAGCTTTGTCAAGATTAATAAAAGAGCTTTACTGATGGTCAATTTATTTGTTTTCCCAAATTAGATAAACCTACTTTTTATACCAACAGCTATTTCACACAATATTTACAGTCCCCAAATGGTGATTAATTTTTATATTCTAAAATGTTAGTAGGTTAACCGAATAGTCCTGATAGATAGAAGTGGGAGTAAGTAGAGAAAGGGAGAGTAATGAAAATCTTGTAAATATCTCTTCTGTACCAAGTACTGGGGAAGGAGCTCTTATACATGATGCCATTTAATTATTACAGTATCACCACAAGGTAGGAACTATCATTTCAGTTTTACAGATGAAGGAACTGAGGCTTGGGAAGCTACATAATTTGTCCCAAATTATATACCATTATATCCACCTGCCTCTCCTATGTCACATACTCTCCTTGTTGGTTAAGTTCAGCTTGTAAGTACAGGGTCAATGGAAATAGATTTGTCTAT
>PVKV010016393.1:28298-51013 GCA_004027835.1 Alouatta palliata
AAAAAAAAAAAAAAAAAAAAAAAAAAAAAAAAAAAAAAAAAAAAAAAAAAAAAAAAAAAAAAAAAAAAAAAAAAAAAAAAAAAAAAAAAAAAAAAAAAAAAAAAAAAAAAAAAAAAAAAAAAAAAAAAAAAAAAAAAAAAAAAAAAAAAAAAAAAAAAAAAAAAAAAAAACCCTGGTAAAAATCACTCTAAGTCACAAGAGACTAACAAAAATATATATATGTGAAATTATCACAATGACAAATTTTCCTTTCAGACTACTTGACAAACAATATATCCTAGAGAAAAGAGACCGCAAGACTTGGAAAAGAATTTTCCAAATGTTGAACAGTTGACTATAAATCAAAGAAATGGGACATAACAAAAAGTAAAACATCCTTAAGAGGTTTTCAGTGCTTTCCAAAAGATTCCAAATGTTGCTCAGATGCAGGCTGACCCACTTCCATTGGTGAAAAAGCTAATATCACCTAACCAAGGCCATAGCAAAGAAAGAAAGAAAAACATCAGATTCAAATCTATCCAGAGCTGTGGCTTTCAATTCTAGGTAATCAGTAGGTTGAGCAGCCTTGAAGATAGTTTAGGACAGGAGTCGGAAAACTTCCTCTAAAGGGCCAAATAGCAAATGTGTTAGGCTTTGTGGGCTACATATTCTCTATGGAAACCACTAAGCTCTGGACCTATAGCACAAAAGCAGACATAGACAATGCATAAACAAAGGAGGGTGGCTGTGTGTCAATAAAACTTTATTTACAAAATATAAGGGGGTGAGCCAGATTTGGTCACAGGTTATAGTTTGCTGACCTCTGACTTAGGCTATACTTCTTGCCTAGAGTGGGCATAGAGGATTTGCTTGAGTTAATGTCGTTTACAAGACAGTACGCTATTGAGGAGAAGGGAAGGAGCCACCACAGGGCTGGAAGGAAGACTATGGCATTGAAGTGATGCTAAAGTTAACACGAAGGTCAGTCTCTCAGAGAGGCTGAAGGGAACTATATAAATCTTACATAGACTGTAGAGAAAAGACAGTGACTTCTTAATTTAAGGAATTCATTTTTCCCATTAGCAAAATGAAAGGCTGAAGTAGACCAATGGGTTCAAAAACTTTCTTCAAATTAAGTATTGTGGAGTCCCAGTATATAAAATAAATTAACCCACTATCATTCTGATTAAAGCTGTAATGAGGAGGCTTTACCTAACAAGACTGATCCTGAGTCAATTAAAACTCCCAAATCTCTACCCAGGAAATCTGGACTTCACAGAGTATAGGTTAACAAATATAAAGGCTCTTTCTAATTGTGACATTCTGATGTTCTATGATTATGTGATCTTTATTCCTGCTCTTAATTTGTATCTACATATACCTTAAATATATACACAAAATATTTATATTTTAAAATGTCATCTTTTGAGGGCATCTTCAGAGCAAATATATGTTAATCACTAGATTTCCTAAGGAGCAATTCAGCTGGTTAAATTTAACATAGTGTTTGTTACTCTCTCTGTACAAAAAAAATGCCCATATTTGCTCAATTATTTAAGCAATTTTTCTAGAAGCTTAAAATAACACAATCCAATAGGCCCGTCTAAGTGTCCATATGAATTGATTAAATTTCAGATTTCACCCATTTAGATCTTGTCTTTGTCTCCCTGGCTGCCATAACAAAATGCAATAAATGGGGTGGCTTAAATAAGAAAAATTTATTTTCTTACAGTTCTGGAGGCCAAGAGTCCAAGATCAAGATGCCAGTATAATCAGTGTCTGGTGAGGGCTCTTTTCCTGGCTTGTTGATAGCCACCTTTTCACTATGTCCTCATATGGCAGTGGGCATAGGAGACGGACAGAAAGTGAGAAAGCTAGCTCTCTGGTATCTCTTCTTGTAAGGGCACTAATTTTGTCATGAGGGCCTCACCCTTATTACCTCATCTAAACTGAATAATCTCCCAAAGGTCCCATCTTCAAATACCATCATATTAGGGGTTAGGGCTTCAACATATGAATTTAGAGGGAGAGACACAATTCAATTCATAGCAGATCTTATAGGTTACAAAGAGAAGGTCCGGGTTGGTGCTGAGGAAAGTGATATTAGTTTTTCTCCCAAGGTGTTTACAGAAACCAGAAAATAGAATATTACCTTTTGTTTATCTCCATCTAGCTTACCATATGTTAAATCAATTTTGCTATCTTTATTATGTTTAACTCATGCATTATTTCCTTCTAGTCAGACATTTTGGATAAGTTGGTTTTAGGTAACATTACCTGAAGGGCCAAAATAAAAATTACACGTTGGAAATGTCACTGCTATGCTTGGAATGGACACATCAATAGGAAACATTATCTTCAATATTAAAATTTTTATAGATATTTTCATTGACAAATTGTAACTGTATATACTCATGGGATATAATGTGATGTTCTGATACATGTATACAATATGGAATTATTAAGATGAATATATTAATTAATTTAATCTTTAATTTATTTTTGATTGACTAAATACAGGAAGACCTAGTGAGGTATTTGTTTCCTCCAATATTACAGATTTGAATCCTGGCTCTAATGGTCTGCTTCAAGCAACAGGTATCTTGATTATGTAGGTGTTTTGCAGACGTTTCCCTTATATATTACTGGAAACAGTTACTTTCGTGAGACTGGAAAACAGACTAACTGCCGGTTTTATAGGAGGGAAACACTGCCTAGGTAGTAATTGAGTTTGGTTTTTCATCAGAGGCGGAAATTGTCCTGCTGGTAAGTTTTATCTTTGGTGAATGCCTTGCTCCAGTTTCCAGCACAACACTGGGTACCAAAAAAAAGGCAATCGGTATAGGCTTTCCAGTGTTTTATTGTCAGAATAAAGTCTCTGATCTGAGACTCAGGACCAGATGGGAAGATAATACACAGAAACATTGGGTGGGTTGTTATAGCAATTATGTTTTGTGACTAGAATAAGTTTGCTCCTCCAAGGATAGTTCTGGTTGTTTTTCACAAAGAGAGACAGTGGGAGAGAGAGAGAGATGAATCATTTTGACCACATTTTGTCACAGATAGCTATCGCATTTTCTTCAGCAGTTCCTTTTATGTTTCACTCCTGTAACACTAATAATAAAGTTTTCTTATTCTTCTTTAAAAACATCACAATGCACAATGCATAGTCACTGCAATTATTTCAAGTAATAGCATGTACTTGCATTTATCCCATTTTATCACCCACCCGAGGACACTATATTTCCTATTAGTGGTGGTGAACTTGACGCTATTATATGTAATTTCTTCCAGATGAGCTGTGACACTTAACTTTCTGCTTCAAAGTATTGAGTTATGCTTAAAGCAAGCCTGGCTTCAATATAGAGATTTCACAGAGCAGGGAATTCAAGCCTATTAAAATACATCACTTCCCCATCAATACGTTCTCTCTACCCAAATAGTGTCTTAAGAGGTAGACAGGTATCAAATCAAGTATAGAAATAATTTTTAGATTTTGAGTGGGCAATTAATGATAGCAGCTTACAGAAACATAACAATAATGTGAGTGAACTAAAAAATAATTCATAGAATAATGATTTTTTAAAGTCACAATTTAGGACTTTTTGTCTCTGTGCTTCGTTGCACTTTCATAATCTCTTTTGGGTTCTTGCTCTTATGTTCAAAACAGATACGTGAATTTAAAAGACGCCTTTTGGAATTTAGTGCCAACCACATGCCTACCATGTGCCCATATATTAGACAAGTTATATAGTTTATTTCTAGTCCTCACAACTCCAAGAAAAAAGTATTATAGATATGCAATCCCTTATTCAAAACCCTTGGAGGCAGATGTGTTCCAGAATTCAGAATTGTTTGAAGTTTTAAGATAATAAGGTACATATACAGCATGTTCTGTAACCAAATGGGGTCTGGCATAGCATTTTGGAGGCAAGTAAAATAATATTTGCACTGAAATACGTAAGTTGTCAGACAAAGTGGGATTTAAAAACAAAACAGCAGCAAAAATGGCTTCATATCAGATTTTGTCACCAAAAATACTTGCTACAGATTTGCAAAAAATTTTAAAAAAGAATTTTGAAGGTTTTTGAATTTTGTACTTGTGAATTAAAAATTGTAGATGAGAGAGATTAAATAACTTGCTCAAAGTTATGCAGCCAGAATACAGCTCGGTTGGATTCAAACTTGGAACCATTTGTCTCAAAGTCTATGTTATAATAGATGAAAAGAATCAGTCATGCCAAAATGACCTTGGGGAAGGAAACACAGGGAAAAAAATTGGGATTGGACAAGAGAAGGAATCAGATAGAAAAAAATAGTACCATAAGATAACTACAACATGAGCTCCCCAAAGTAGGCAGAGAGATAATGAAAGCAGCCATCAGAAAGAGAAGGGCTATGAGCTGAGTGGGAAGAAGATAATATTGTGCTGAGGCTCACTGTACTCACATGGAAAAGATGAGAACAAGTGGATTCTGAACAGACTGCAGGACGGCATAAACCTGCTCATTGCACCAAAATGATTTCCAATTGCCATAGCTCCTGGCTATTTATTAAAATATATTCAAACAATGCCTACCATGTGCCAAGCACTGGGGATAAAGTAATGATAAAGATTGGAGTATCTCTGCACTCCTGGCCCCAATAATTATTAGCTGTGTGACCTTAGTAAAGTTATTCAACAACTCTATGTGGCAATCAGTTTATTTGTAAAATAAGGATAATATCTACATCACAGATATTGAATGGTGAGAATTAAATGACACAGTGCATATGATGAACTTAACACAGTGCCTAGCCCGAAAGATATATAGCATATTTTTTAGTATACTATAATAGTATAGGTATACCTTTGGTAAGGTGTAATAGTCAATATTACTATAGAAATTTTATTCTTTGGGATAATTGGCTTCTCCAACCAAGGAAAACAATCCAAATTCTGAGAATATTTGCAGATAACAAATCAGAGTAGAAAGTACCAAATTCTGGACAAATATAATTGCTGTTCAATTAGCAACCCTGGTGAGTTTGCTCTATTTTTGGCTTCAATGCTAACTTGTTGTGCTACCCTGAATGAGTCATTAATAACATCTGCTTCCCCTCCTGTGAATTGTCTTCTGCCCTTTAACTCAAGGGTATTAAAGGAGGCTTTGGGAACAAATGAAGGAGACATTATTTCTCTAGCTAATATGCTGCTCCAAAGAGAACTTTTTTGAACTTGTTGATTAGAAGATAGGAAAGGCACACACTGAAAGAAAGCAAACTTTTTTTGCTTGCTTATACCTGAACGAATTCCATCTGTATGGGTGACGAGTGGAAGCAGAAGGATTCTGAATAACACAGCTTTTCTCAATTCTGCCATAAATACCCATTCAAAAGTGCTGTGGTCATTTTTTTACAACTGTTACTTTCTTCCGACTGATCCATTGCAGTTGTTTTTACAATGTGGATATATAATCCAAATGACAGTCATTTATTTCCAGCAACTGTCAGCTGCTCAGGGGTTATCAATAATATGTTTTATTGACAATCACTTTCTCAGAAAATCACCTATTGTGCTTTGCCTACCTATATGATGGAGTCGTGCACAGGAAAAGAGTCAAGACCTAGGGTATATCCAATCCTTTGGGTGAACAATTGGGAAAGTAGCTGATAGGAGATAATTAATCGAAAGGTACAGTGTTTACTTAAATATTTGCCATAAATTAGATGTAGAGAATCCACGTTTAAACCTCAAGTAGAAAGCAGCCATCTTAAACACAAGAAATATACATGGAAACATTTGAATCATATAACTGTGGCACCATATGATCTATGGGATACAATTCCTAAACTTTTAGGGCAATAACCCAGGAGCACAAAACATTATCATTTGTTTAGAATGGAAAACTAATATCATGTGACAATAGCTTAGTGACTAGACCTAACACCTATCCTCCAAGTATAGATACTCTAGGTTTGAATTTTGTCATCTTCCAATCAATCTCCAGTTTTATTTAACACTTTCAGTTTAAAGAAAACCCTGCTGAGAATTCTCTTTCAGTCTTTGTCATTTTGTTCACTTTGCATAGAACACTTTGTTCATTCTTCCTTCTCTTGATGTCCTGGTTAATGCATACTTTCTGTCTCAGATTATTTGTCACTCTGTCTGAGAAAGCTTCCATGTCCTCCTAAGTGCCTCTCTCTTGTGCTCCCATAGCACTTCTTCCTCTTCATGGTAAAATTTTCTCTACTTCTCTGTATCTTCCACTTGACAGCAAGAAAATTGAAGAAAGAGGCTTAGTCATAGTTATAGTTGAGTTCTGAGAGTTTATCATAGTGCAAGTCACATAGCAGATATTTAGTACACATCTGCAGAATAGTGACTAAATAAATGAGGCTACTTGGGTGAAATAAATCAAAGGGCTGTTAATTTTCCAGTTTATTGTATCAACGTTATATCAACACCACAACAAAAACTTAGTATGGGCATATTAAGAGTGAATGCTCAGGGAGTTTATAGCCATCCAGAGAGGTGGAAGCTCTAGATCATTGTGAGGTTCTAATTCTAGTTCAGAGTTTAAGTATAGCTATAACTTCACTGATAGAAAAACATGTCTTGGCAGCTCATGCGTGGTTTTGTTGATGAGAGTGAACAGAATGAGAAATGGAAATCTCATTAAGCTTGAAAGTATTTTTAGCTGGAGAACATTGGTATTAGATTGTCAGAAAACCAAACGGAAGGAAATTATGATGAACAGTAAATATGTTAGTGAAAATGGTCAAGTGGGATCATGATTCAAAGAATTGCCTACAGTTTCTACCCAATCACAGCCTGGTTGCCCAGCAACCACTCTATGGGGGTTGCACAGCATGATGACATGTTAGATCCTCATCTCAGAAGTAGATTGACAAGCCGAAACCATTAAGTCTTGCAGTCCAGCTTGCATTAGTTCTCTCATCTTATTAAATTCTGAATAAAACTCAACCTCTGCCTACACAAAAGATGAGGTCTGTCAAAAAGAGTACACAGTTACCATGGGTGCTCTGAAATGCCTTGGATGTCTTTAGAATTGAAGAATTTAATATGTATACAAATTGAATTACCTGTGACATCCCAGACTCTTTCCATTGTACCAGATGGTATATCAGTAATAGAAGAAAACCTAGACTTGTTCCAGGAGAAAGAGAAAGAAGACATATGTTTTCCAGAGACAATTTGAGTTTCATCTTCCTTCCGACTTCTCACTTTTACTACCTACTCCCAAATAAAAAGAACAGCAAACTGTAAAGCTAATATTTTTATTAATTTTTCTATTAAGCAATAGGAGAAGAGAACACCTATACAAAAAATAGACAAAAGGACATCAACAAACAAAGCAATAGGAAAAAAGAACACCTATACAAAAAAATGGACAAAAAGATATATACAAAATGAGAAATAAATAAAATGAACGCATAAAATCAAGTTAACACTTGTTGAAGATTAACATATGCCAGATATTCTTATACATACTTGGGTTAATACAGTTTACTCACATGACTTAGTTTTATGAGATAGATACTATCAATATCATCTCCAATTTTTAGGTAAGGAAACTAAAGCACAGAAAATTTAAGTAATTTTCTACAAATTAAATATCTAGTAAGTGCCAAAATCTGGATTCTAACCATGCTGAATGACTCCAAAGACCCCACTCTCAACTATATAGCAATACTATCTTTCTTTCTTTCTTTTTTTTTGAGATGGAGTCTCACTCTATCACCCAGGCTGAAGAGCAGTGGCATGATCTCGGCTCACTACAACCTCTGCCTCCTGGGTTCCAGCAATTCTCCTGCCTCACCTTCCCAAGTAGCTGGGATTACAGGCACACTCCACCACGCCCAGCTAATTTTTGTATTTTTAGTAGAGATGGGGTTTCACCACGTTGGCCAGGATGGTCTTGATCTCTTGACCTTGTGATCTGCCCACCTCGGCCTCCCAAAGTGCTTGGATTACAAGCATGAGCCACCGCACTTGGCCAATACTATCTTTCAAGAAGAAACGAAGGAGCCAATGAGCATATCAAAAGTGCTTCTATTACTAGTAATCAAAGAATTACAAATCAAACCAAACAAATGGTAACTTATTATTCACCAATTCAGCTATTATTTCAAACAATAATAAAATTTGGTGTAGCATTTAATGTAGGAAATTTCTATTTTACTCCCAATTTTTTGTTTAATGGTTATCTCCAGGGAACGATAAAAAGTTGGAAGTATAATGGTTACTCTCCATATTAATCAGCTATATGTACACTTTGAGTGAATAATAGAGTTTTGTATTTTTTTTTCTTGGATCCTATGTATTATTCATTAGGAGTTTTTGAAAAATAACCCTTTGATCTACTCTAAGAAGTATTTCTAAAGCAAAAATGAGAATCTCCGGCAATCATAAACATTAAATAATATTCACTAAAACAACATTTAGCTTTGTAAAAAATTGAAAGTAATCTCAAAATTGGGAGACTGTTATGTAACTATTAAAGAATCTCTAAAGAATTAATAATGGAATAAAAATTAGATGCAACATGAAGAAATTAGCATAATGTGAAGCTGTGTGTATTGAATGACCCCAATATAATATATCCCCACATATACAAATATTTTCTAGAGAGAGAAATAAAGAGAGAAGGAAGGGAGAAAAAGAAGTTTTCTATGAAATATATTAACTGTGATTACTTTGTTTTGGATGATATAATTTTTTGTTTTTATTCTTTTTTTTATTACACTTTAAGTTCTGGAATACATGAGCAGATCATGCAGGATTGTTACATAGCTATACACATGCCATCGTGGTTTACTGCATCCATCCCCCTGTCATCCACATTAGATATTTCTCCTAATGTTATCCTTCCCCAATTTCCCCACCCCCCACTATCCCTCCCCTAGCCTGCCACCCCCCAACAGTCCTTGGTGTGTGATGTTCCCCTCCTTCGTCCATGCATTCTCATTGTTCAGCAACCACTTACAAGTGAGAACATTCGGTGTTTGAGAACATTTCTGTTCCTGTGCCAGTTTGCCGAGAATAATGGTTACCAGCTTCACCCATGTCCCTGCAAAGGACATGAACTCATCCTTTTTTATGGCTGCATAGTATTCCATGGTATATATGTGTCACATTTTCTTCATCTAGTTTATCATTAATAGGAATTTGGGTTGGTTCCAAGTCTTTGCTATGGTAAATAGTGCCTCAATGAACATACGTGTGCATGTGTCTTTATAACAGAACGATTTATAATCTTTTGGGTATACACCCAGTAATGGGCTTGTTGGGTCAAATGGAATTCCTATTTCTAGATCCTTGAGGAATCACCACACTGTCCTCCACAATGGTTGAACTAATTTACCCTCCCATCAACAGTGTAAAAGCATTCCTATTTCTCCACATCCTTTCTGGCATCTGTTAGCTCCAGAGTTTTTTTTTTTTTGTTTGTTTGTTTGTTTTTGAGACGGAGTTTCGCTCTTGTTGCCCAGGCTGGAGTGCAATGGCGTGATCTCAGCTCACCGCAACCTCCGCCTCCTGGGTTCAAGCAATTCTCCTGCCTCAGCCTCCCGAGTAGCTGGGACTACAGGCGCGCGCCACCACACCCAGCTAATTTTTGTATTTTTAGTAGAGACGGGGTTAGCTCCAGAGTTTTTAATGATTGCCATTCTAACTGGCATGAGATGGTATCTAATGTGGTTTTGATTTGCATTTCTCTAATGACCAGTGACAGTGAGCATTTTTTCATATGCTTGTTGGCTGCATAAATGTCTTCTTTTGAGAAGTGTCTGTTCATATCCTTCACCCACTTTTTGATGGTTTTGTTTTTGTTTTTTGGTAAATTTAAGTTCTTTGTAGATTCTGGATATTAGCCCTTTGTCAGATGGGCAGACTACAAAAATTTTTTCCCATTCTGTTGGTTGCCAGTTCACTCTAATGATAGTTTCTTTTGCTGTGCAGAAGCTTTTAAGTTTAATTAGATCCCATTTGTCTATTTTGGCTTTTGTTGCCATTGCTTTTGGTGTTCAGTCATGAAGTCCTTGTCTATGCCTATATCCTGAATGGTATTGCCTAGATTTTCTTCTAGGGTTTTTATGGTATTATGTCTTATGTTTAAATCCTTAATCCATCTGAAGTTAATTTTAGTGTAAGGTGTAAGAAAGGGGTCCAGTTTCAGCTTCCTGCATATGACTAGCCAGTTTTCCCAACACCACTTATTAAACAGGGGATCCTTTCTCCATTGCTTTTTTTTGGCGGGTTTGTCAAAGATCAGATGATTGTAGATGTGTGGCATTATTTCTGACGCCTCTGTTCTGTTCCATTGGTCTATATCTCTGTTTTCATACCAATACCATGCTGTTTTGATTACTGTGGCCTTGTAGTATAGTTTGAAGTCAGGTAGCATGATGCCTCCAGCTTTTTTTGTTGTTGTTGTTTGTTTGTTTGTTTTGCTTAGGAATATCTTGGCTATGCAGCCTCTTTTTTGGTTCCATATGAAATATAAGGTGGTTTTTTTCCAGTTCAGTGAAGAAGGCCAATGGTAGCTTGATGGGGATAGCATTAAATCTATAAATTACTTTGGGCAGTATGGCCATTTTTATGATACTGATTCTTCCTAATCACGAGGATGGAATGTTTTTCCATCTGTTTATGTCCTCTCTTATTTCCTTCAGCAGTGGTTTGTACTTCTCCTTGAAGAGGTCCTTCATATCCCTTGTTAGTTGTATTCCTAGGTATTTTATTCTCTTTGTAGCAATTATGAATGGGAGTTTGCTCATGATTTGACTGTTTGTCTGTTATCAGTGTATAGGAATGCTTGTGATTTTTGCACATTGATTTTTTATCCTGAGACTTTGCTGAAGTTGCTTACCAGCTTAAGGAAATTTTGGGCTGAGATGATGGGGTCTTCTAAATATAAAATCACGTCATCTGCAAATACAGGCAGTTTGAATTCCTCTTTTTCTAATTGAATACCCTTTATTTCTTTCTCTTGACTGATTGTTCTGACCAGAACTTCAAAATTTATATATACAATTTTTGTATATATTATTTATAATGCAAAATAATTTTAAAAATAATTAAAATTTGTGCTATCCTCTAATTATTATCTTTGAACCTGACTTAGATGATCAGCCAGAAAACTAATCTACAGATGAAATATCCTCAATTGTAAATGGTCTCCAGTGGCTCAATATGTTTACTAAGTCTCATTTAATATTTTAATTAAAATAAATGTCTTCAACTACTTAAAGCAGAGGAGAGAATGTTTTAAAAATCCCTAAAATTAAAATAAATCATTAAAGCAACATACTGCTTTATAGTTTACAAAATCCTTTCCCAGGAAATAGAAAACTCATTTGACTCTACAACAACTTTAGAGTAGGCAAGTTATAATATTAAAAGTTAAGAAAATAAGCAGACTTCACTGTTAGATGCCTGAGGCCACATTCATCTTCTCTATATCCAGCATTGAATTAAGCAAATGAGAAGTTTGCTTAGCCAGGATCACATTTTTTATTAAGCTATCAGAACAATCATGTGGTCATTCTGTGAGGGAAACAGTAGAGAGAGGGAGAATTTCCACCTTTCTGATGTAGAAAAGCAGCATGGAGCATATAAGCTTTCACATAGACTACTCTTGGGATTATATCCATAGCCACCTGATCACTACATGACCTTTGCAAGTTACTTAAATTTTCTAAGCCTTAGTCTTCTGATCTGTAAAACAAGAATAATAATGCTCACATCTGTAATGCTGCTATAAAGATTAAATAAGATGAGATATGTAATATGTGTTTGGTGCCACAGTGAAATCATACACAGCAGTTATTGCTCAGTCTGCCTCCTACTTCCATCCCACCCACCACCTCATTAATGCCTGGGAACAGCCTTAATTTAAGCCTGCCCTTCTTCCTTTTGTATTCAAGAGGGCACTGAGTTAAGCACCACCTTGAAAAATAATATAAAAAACAATTGCTATAAATCTTTAAAATGCCCATTTTCTGTAGAGATAACTCTATACATTTGCTGAATAGTGTTCAAACTAATATAACCCATTAAATCTCTTTTGAAGCTAGAATTAAGAAGTTATTTAAATAATGTATCATTCAGTCATATGCTCAGCTTAGAGACTGTTAACTGAATAAAATGTAATTTTGACTGCATGCAACCAAGGCCTTTTAAAATCTTTCATTTTTATTATTTTCTTTTTAAACATAGAACATCTGGCTTAAAGATATGCAACAGGAAAATAGACATATATTTTATCTTGTCACTCAGAGAGCTTTTTCCTAAGTCTGAAAGCTTTTGGCTAGGGTGCAAAAACACTAGAGACCCACGTTGAATAGCAAGAGAAATTGAAAGGAGTTCAACTCATCTGTGGTTCCAGTAGCTGATAGGAGGTACCTTTCTGAATTAATTTTTCAAATGCATGTAAGTCATCAAGCTTGCAAATTTTTAACCTTTCAAATAAAGTATTAGTAAACCTTCTCAAAAAATGAGACTTTCGAAAAATCTTAAGTCATTTAGATTCTCCCCTATAAAGAGGGGAGTCTGGAGACATTGATAGCAATCTTTTTTTTTTTTTAAGAATATTCTGGCAATCTTTATTAAAAGTTAAATTTATTATTTTATAGCAAAGTAATATTGTTTCTTTGTCCAAACATTACAGATTTAAAAAGTTCCCCTAATGTATGTAAATATAAAGCTTATTCCCAGTATACATTTTACAGAGGTGTGTTTTCATTTTTTGAAGTAGGGTTCAAATTGATAGCAATCTTAATGGAATAAGGGTTCCCAAATACATTTTGGATATAAGGTCAATTCTTAACTACTTGTATGAATAGAGAGGAGAGACCAAGGGAAGGCCGCATTTGAACAACACCCTACAACAAAACTCTTGCCAGCAATTTCCAAAATCGGACTCTTTCGGTTTCCTCATCCCTTCCCACATCCCCATATCTGCTAGTCTTTAATGGGGATGATTACATGAGATATTTATGTCAAATAACCACAAGGAGAGGCCAAAAGGTGACTCATATCTCAAAAGAACCAATCATTTCATAGCCAAATGCCACTAAATCAGGGTACATGTGGTCAGCATGGTTGGTTAAAGCCTTTTGGTGCCTTGTCCTAGTTCAATCTCAAAGGATTCTAAATCATAAAGTTAAATGTGATAAAGTTCAGCAATATTCTTATTTTGTCCTTCATGATCATTTTTTCTTTTTCATTTGAGATATCTAATATTAAATGATAAACAGATACTTTTTCTCATTCATTTCGTGGTTGTCGTTGCTTTGCTCATGCCCTGAGCATAAGTTTTGTCTACATGTTGGATTATCAGACATCAATCATACTAAACTGTGTTCTAGGAAAACAAATTTTTAAGATTTATAAACAATTTGTTGTTTTTGTTCTCTTGTTTGTTCTTCACATCTCAGAGCATTGAATAATAGTGCTGTGAAGTTACATTAAATGTTTTATATAAAAGCATATAAAATGTGCAATATTGTCTTACTCAATTATGTGCTGATAGAACACTTGAGACCAGGTAACTTACAACAAACAAGTTATTGGCTCACAATTTTGGAGACTGGAAAGTCTAATATCAATGTGCTCGTGTCTTGTGAGGGCCTTATTTCTGCATCATCACATGGCAGAAGATGGGACAGTGACAGCAAGAAAAAAACAGTTTCATCCTTTTATAATGGCACCAATCCAACCTTTGAGGCTGGAGTCATCATGGCCTAATCACCTCTTTAAAATTCTACCTCTTACTATTGTTACAATGGCAATTACACTTCAACATGGGTTTTGAAATGAACAAATATTCAAACCATAGTAAATATTACACAAAATGATGATTTCCTTTCCTTTTGGTGTTATTTGTTGTATTTCTTGCATAATGAGGAGAGTTTTGCAAAGTTACATGATTGTCTAAGTCAGTAGAAGAGACAGAATCAGATCCCAGATGACCTTTCTAATGCCCTGAAAGTGTCCTTTCCACTATACCACACTCAGTCTTCCAGAACCACCTGCCTTAACTTTGTGATGGCTGAGTTAAATAAGTAACTGTACTGGTTGCAAATGATACAACCAATTTCTGAGGTGTATTTATGCTGCAGATAGCTATAAAAAAGCTTAGTTCCACTAACTTAACTACCAAAATTACTTATATTTACTCATAAATATAAAGTTCCCCAGCCAGAAGAATCACTTTTTAGTATAGGAAAACACTCTCTTCTTGCCTTTTCCTGGACTCTCAGCCATTTTCTGGCTCAGAAATCTTTTGTTCTTCAATGAGTCTAAGGATTTGAGGTGAGAACAGATGAAAAGGAAATCAGAATTTTTTGCTGGCTGCTTCTTTCTACACCTTATATCTCTCCTGACATAATGCTTAAATAGGAAAATGACACAGTAGGGGGACAATGACAAAACTATGTAGGAAGAAAAACGAATAAAATATGTATCTTAAAATATTATCCAGCCATAAATATGTGTACATATACAGATAGATACATATATAGATAGACAGATAAACAAATCAGTAAAAAAAAATAATACTATAGCAGGAATATAAGTTGAAAATTTATACAAGAAAAAATAAAAACATACAATATGTTCCATTTATATTTTCAAAATAATCAATTTCACTAGTAATTAAATAAATATAAATTAAACCGTTTTTTAGATTTGTACTTGCAAAGATTAAAATGTTTGATATTATCTTGTGTTGAAGACAGTACAGGGACACTCCTGTTAGCAGACTGCTCAAGGATATTGAAAAATCTGTTTGAAAAGCCTTCAAACTTTTCCTATCTTTGACCCCAAATTTCCATTTTTTATAAATACCTATTGAAAAATAATCACACAAATTGACAAAGATGTTTATATAAAGGGGATTATTATAAAAACTTGAATGTTCAGCAATAGGGAAATTGTTTTCAATAGGAGCTGCAGCATGCAATGACATTTCTTTGCAGTTTTAAAAGTAATGCTGAAACGTTAAAACAGATGTCAATAAAATAGTATTAAATTCTACCCTTGAATATTTATATACATATAAAAAGTCTGGCATGCCATATAATTTGAATGGTTATTTCTTGAAGCTAATTTTAGAGATTGTTTTATTTTCTTCCTTAATTTTTAAATTTTGTTTTATTTTTAGTAATTTCTGAGTATATGTTACTTTCACAATTAGATATGTATTCAGTATTATAGTTATTTCCATTTTTTACGGAAAAAGATGGAAGGAAAGGGAAGATAAAAGGAGGGAGAGGAAGGTATTTCTGGTCAACTTGGAGCAACATCACCTAAGCCAAAGTTTTGGCAGCAAAGAGTGCTAATAAGAGGAAATGATAATCCGCATAAACAAGAAGCTCCTCAAAGGGACTTTGTCCTTCAGCTCCCCTGAAGTTCTTCTCTATGACTAAAGTCTATTGGTCAGGGGGTAAAATATCATAAACACATAATTCCCATCTCTTAGCAATTTTCCTGGTCTTTCTTCTTCAAGGCTTCCCACAGGGTCCAATCCCAGTTCCCTTTATAACTCCCTTTATGAATTAATAAATCACAAAATTGCATATTGCTTCTCTCCATGATTCCTGTTCCAGGTTCATAGCTCTTTTACCTGTCAAAGTGCATACATTTGATCTCTGCTAAATAGCATTTGATACTAATGAGCTAATATATTAACTATGACTCCATAAATATTTTTTGAGCAAACATTTCATTATAAGGGACCATCATAAGGGACCTCTAGAAAGCCTGCTACCTGGAGGCTTCACCTGCATTAGGTGCTTTAAGGAGAAAAATAAAGAAGTAAAGAAATAGCAAGCCTGAATTTTATACCCAGGTTTCGGAGACTGTAAATAAAATAGCAACAACTAAATAATGCTAGAGATTTAAAAAGCTAACAGCAATGGAACCAAATATCTGTTGCATCATGTGTTTTGAGAATTAGTGCAATGTATGTTTAAAGAATCAATGGTGTCAGATGAGCTGAGTATTTGGAGGCCATAAGAACTGAGTTTGAGATTCAGATCTTCTACTTTCTCTATCAAAGTCTTCTCATTCCTCTGGGTCTGTTTCTTCATCAATACAATGGATTCTATAATATTAATGGCTTTTTCATAGGATTGAAAGATAGTAAAAATTTATAAAATATTGCATCCATGAATGTGTAGTTATGATTAATATCCTTCAAGATGCTCACTTACATTATTATTCCCCATATAATAGGCCACTTGGTCTACTCCATGTGCTGGGAAGAGTACTGGGATAAAAGCCAGACATAAAAAACAGTTGAGTCACAGAAGCAGCCACACAGCTAAACAGAATGTCAGATACCATCACTGTCTCCTGAGCCCAGTGCAAGATAACCAGTCAGTTCTCTGAATTGTAAACCAAAAATAAAATTCTAAGTCTCTCCAAGCATCTGAATAGATCCCTCCTTTTGGCAAGGGCATTCCAAAACTAACCAGAAAAACTAGTTCAGGACATGATGGTAAGGGGTTGTCAGACACACCTCATTATGCCCTCCTCCCTTTTGGAATTACTGATAGAAGAGATTATTTAAGTCTGACAAAAAACATTTACAATCTATTCTTTCTGAAGCCTGCTACCTGGAAGCTTCACCTGCATGACAAAATCTTCATCTCCATAAACTGTTATCTTAACCCAGACATTTCTAAGTTTTTAGACAATAACTTGACTCTTTCAACAAATTGCCAGTCATAAAATCTTTGAATATACCTGTGGCCTGGAAGCCCTCACTTTCAGTTGCCTCACCTCTCTGAACAAAACCAATGTACATCATACATGTATGTAATTGATGTTTCGTGTCTCCATAAAATGCAAAAAAACAAGCTGTACCTTGACCATCTTGGGCACATGTTCTCAGGATCTCCTGAGAGCTGTGCCATGGGCCATTGGTCACTCATATTTGTCTCAGATTAAATCTCTTCAAATATTTTACAGAGTTTGACTCTTTGTGGACAGAATGATCAAGAATATCAGACTAAAGATTTTACTTGAATGATATGATAAGGCAAAACTATGTGACCTTATTTTTAAATAATCTCTTTAAACCATGGTTTCTCAGTACCAAGAAGTTTTTAGAAGTCACACAAAAAGGTTAAGAACACAATTCCTATCTTATTTCTGTCTCAATCTAAATGAACAAATTTCAGACTGAACAGTAAGATTTCAAATTATCTTAAGGACTTGCATCCTCTCATGTACTTTCCCACTTAATCATTCTTTGGTTTTAAAAAGGCTCTGAAGTTTAAATTTTGTAAAGTAACTGAAGAGGGTCTGACTTATTTTAAAATGTCAAATCTCTCAAACGCTAGATGTGATGGTAGATTGACTGTTAATCTTTGAGAGATGATGGATAATAGGAGCATCTCCAGAGGAGGAAAGGTTAACAGTACTTTAATTTAAAAAAAAAAAAAAAGGTAAAATTCTGTGAATTATAGATTTTGTAAGCTTATAATTGAGCTACAGCAGAATCTGAAATTCCTCATATGTCAAGTAACTAATAAGCCTTTAGAACATGATCTTTGTAGAATTATTTTATACAAGTTTGTTAGAATAATAAATAATGCTTTCTTTGTATTTAGCATTTCCTCTCTGGGGGTCAAGTTTACAGTCATGAAGATATCAGAAGAAACATTTATTTTGTAATATTTTGAACTGCTTAACAATGGGATAATTTATTTTACAAATAAATACAAAACCTTTCTGTTCAGAAGTCAAACAACTAGATGGCTAAAATGTAGAACAGCTGATTATTATACTAGCAACCACTCAAATCTCTACATCTTTAAATCCTAAATTAAAAATTTATTTACTGCTTCAATCAGTCAAAAGATCAGATTTTTACTGGACATTTGCTATATACCATAAATTGCTTAATTTTGAGCCATTGTTAAATAAACTGGCATTGGAGTGACTTCAATCTCAGTAATCACTGATAACTTCTATGTAAGTATTAAACCTTTGTTTTCTGGGTTAATTGTTTCTTTTCTGTTTTTTTAAAATCATATTAGAGGTCATGATTTTAAAAATTGGCCATTGTATTTTTGCATATTTTATACATCTAATCATGATGAAATAATAGACTGTGATCCACTTAAAATATCTATGTCTAGTCGATCATTACATCATCTCATATTTAAACAAATCCTTGATTCAGAGCTGTCATTTTCTTAATTGACATGACCCTTTCTTCTAAATACAGCTAACCAGCAAACATTTAAAAATATCAATTTTTAAAAGAATCTTGCTGAATATACTTGTTAAAATAAAGTTCCTTTGATGTTACTGTTCTACTGTCTTATATGCTCACAACCGCTATTGTACTTCTCGCTGAACACATGTGCATGTGGATGTGCCTATACGTATACACATATGTATATGTGCATATATATATGTGTGTATACATATACACACATACATGCAACACAGAGTCATACAATTACATTTGGAGAAGTTTGAAAATTTCTCTAGGAACACATTTAAGGCTATACAGAATGTAGCCCTGGACACTGAAATTAATCCAAGCCAAAAATCAACAGCTGGTAAAAGCATAAGTATTAATCATCTCAGCTCCATTCCTGTGAATTTTCTTGGATATTCCCCTTGTTTCTCTCTCCTTACCCTCTTCCATTTTAAAACTGGTTCTGAATGTTCTTGGCTTTGATTCCCATGTGATAAGAAATCCATTTGCCTTTTTTTGGATTTCTGTGCTTTCGAGGACATGGTTGCTGTTTATCCTCCAGCTTTTCTATATCTAACCAGTCTGTTACCATTAAAATCTGCTTTCCCAACCCCAGTACGCGTGCCTGGCTTATTCCTTTGGAGAAAAAGAAGAGAGAAAGATCAAAGAGAGAACCAATAGCATTACCGAACAAATAATTTTAGATTATCAAATATTTTGTCCCCAAGACATACCGCTCCCCAAGTCTTTAAACAATGCTAGTCTTTAAACAATGACACATTATTGGATTCAACTGGTTTAAGCTTTTTCACAGGCATTATGTTTAAATCATTTTTCAGGGCCTAATTTTCCCTGAGAAAGCAAGTACGAAAGAAAAACTGCTAATGTTCAGCTAATATGTCTATTTAACAGGCAGTAAAATGCAGTAGTGTCAATTTCCATCAGTCAAAAATATCCATTAAAACTGCTGATTTATAACAATTCTGCAGTAATATTAGTTAGAATATTTGACCAACAAAAATGACAATGTTAAAAAATGATGTTATGGTTATGCTCCTAGAAAAAAACCTCCAGTTTAAAGACTTACATAAAGATATAGATTTAAAACTAAGAATGCAGCTTATATTACCAAACTACTTTACATTCAAGTATTACCAAAATGTAAAATGACTTAGGCCACTAAAAGAAAATCCCTCTGACCATACGATGTGCCATGGCCACACTCGATTCAAGCACTCGAGACTAACTGATCCGGCTTTAGAAACTTTATCTGTTAAAATAAATATAGGCCTGGGTTATATAGCATATTAAGTCAGATTTAGTCATTCGTGTCTTTCAATGAATTTGTCAGATCTTTTCTTAAATATAGAAATATTTTGTATGATCAATGTTTACTGTAATTCTGTTAGGAAGACTGAGAATAAAGACAGGTGCAAAACATTGCAAGAGATCACCACCCTTGGCAGAGCTCTGTAAAAGGGTACAGGTGAAAAAAAAAAAAGCTAAACAAATAAAAATTAAGCAATAAAGATGAAGACTTCCGCTTTATGAAAGATGGAGTAGATATACTTTTCTATTTATTTTACTAAGTATAGCTAAAAAACACTGGCCTAAAGTATAAAACACATGTAAAAGACTCTGAACGATGAGATGATTAAAGCAAATTGGCTAGGAAACTGAAAAATTACATAGTTTTGAGTTTCCTGGATGTCCTTGTCCTTGCTACTTTGCATCCTTTTGAAGTCTTGCATTGCTGTCTTCAGCTTTTAAGAAGCAGTCAACTACTCCAGTCTTTACTGACTAGCTTTGGGATAGAAATGCTTCACTAATCAGTCCGGCTGTATTCTAAGGATTTCTCAGATCTTTTCTATGACTATGCCAGCTCCAAACCTCTTGTTCTATCTGTGGGAAGGGGAGTAATGAGAGAAGTCTGAAGATTACATGCCTTCTCAAGCCACGAAGCCAGGTCAGGTGCTGAGAGCCTCCCATTTGCTTTCCCTAGATTCAAGACCCTGTAATGCTTGAGTTTGTGTTTTTTCTCCCAATCTCACAGAGTCAAATAGGCTGTCAGTTAGAGACTTGCACTGGGCATCTGGTTACATTTGTGGAGTCAAATGAGGCAAAATGAGGCTCACAGGGCACTTGAGATGCCCATGAATCAGTTAGGGGTGCATTCATAGGCAAGGAGTCCCATATGTCTTGTGCGTAGGCTTCCTGGTGGTCTGAGGAGCAAAGCAGTTGGGTCTAGGGCTTTTCTTCTCTGCTACCAGCCTTTCCTCAGCACTCAGCCCTGACAATCACCTCAGTATTCTGAGTGGGGTGAGAAAGAAGTGAACTTCTTGGTCAGCATCTCACACTGCTAAGATAGCTGGGCACTCACTCACTACACTCTCACTTTCCTTCTGAAAGAAATAAACAACTAAGGGGGATCTCTCTTGGCAGTTAGCTGTGCTGCCTTGGGGGCGGGGTCTTTTGCTCTCTTCATGTATCTGTTCTCAAACTTTTGACTCCAACTGTTCTGTGCACGAGACACGTGAGGGGAGAAGAAAAGGCACACACAAAATACCTTTAAAGGTAAACAAGCTTTATCCTATGTAAATGGCAATGCAGATGTAATAAGCAAATGATATAATAAGCAAAATAATATAATAAGCAAATTGATGTAATAAGCAAATGATACAACGAGCAAATCGCAATGGGAAGGGGAGAAGGGAAAAGAGATCTATATATTCACCAGACTATAGAGGATTCACCACCAGACTGGAAAGCAACAGCCTGGGCTCCAAAGTCAGACATGCACTTACCAGACTATGGAGATTCACCACCAGACAGGGAAGCAACAGCCTGGGCTCCAGAGTCGGCCACTTGTCTGTGCACAGCCAAGGAGATGTCTCATGAAGCTCTGGTGCATTCTGGGACCCTAGCTCTTTTTGTAACAAGTTGTTTTGCATGAGATCCAGTCACAAGGGCCCTTCATGACCAGACTCAAAAAACACAAAAAGATCAACTTGTTTTTGCAATTGTCTATTGTTTTTCAATAAGTAATGTATAGTAATGAATTGAAATAGAGATTTCTCCAAAACAGTGCTGGACGAACACCGCAAGAGGCTCATACAACCCATTCCAGGACTTGATGACCATTGTTTGTGTCCATATTCAATTGAGTTCAAATTTAATGTTTAACTTTTCCTGCACACCAACACAGTGCTGGAAATTCTCCACTGGACTCTTAAGACTCCCACAAAGATATTCTCTTTCTTGGGTCAAAATCAATGCTTCTGTAGGTGAGGAGGATGGCCATAGAAAGCTCCTATTCTGCTATCTTACTAATATCACTGTCCTCATCTCTTTTTTCTAATTGGCATATTTAGACCACTTAATTTTAATGTAAAACTTATCATGTTAAGGTTGACATCTTATTTTTTGTTTTTTGTTTATCCTTTTTTTATATTTCTTTTTTTCCTGCTTTGCATAGATTGATCATGTTTTGATATTCCCATTTGATTTACTAAAAGTATATTTAGGTGCATCTCATTTTGTAGCTTTTTAGTAGTTACTCTAGGTATTAAGTTATATACACAAAACTTATCACAGTCTATGATATCAATATTTTATCAGTTTAAGTATTAAAATCTTATCCCCTATACCTTTTATATTCTTTACTCCTTATCCTCTTTGCCTTTAATATTTATAAAATAATTTTCTTATATATCTCCTCTGCATATATTGAGAACCACATTAAAAGATAGTGGGCTCTTATAGTCAAATTCATACATAACAATATTAACCTTAAATGTAAACAACCTAAATGCCCCAATTAAAAGACACAGACTGGCAAAATGGATAAAGAGTCAAGACCTATCTGTGTGCTGTATTCAGGGGGCCCATCTCACATGCAATAATACCCATTGGCTCAAAATAAAGGGACAGAGGAATATTTACCAAGAAAATGGAAAGAAAAAAAAATCCCAAGGGTTGCAATCCTAGTCTCTGATAAAACAGACTTTAAAGCAACAAAGATCAAAAGAGAAAGAAGGGCATTACATAATGGTAAAGGGTTCAATGCAACAAGAAGAGCTACCTATCCTAAATATATATGCACCCAATACAGAAGCAACCAGATTCATTAAGCAAGTTCTTAGAGACTTACAAAGAGATTTAGACTCCCACACAATAATAGTGGGAGACTTTAATATCCCACCGTCAATATTAGACAGATCAATGAGACAGAAAATTAACAAAGATATTCAGGACTTGAACTCAGCTCTGGACCAAGTGGACCTAATAAACATCTACAGAACTCACCACCCAAATCAACAGAATATACATTCTTCTCAGCACCATATTGCACTTATTCTAAAATTGACCACATAATTGGAAGTAAAATACCCTTTAGCAAATACCAAAAAAAAAAAAAAAAAAAAAAAAAAAAAAAAAAAAAAAAAAAAAAAAAAAAAAAAAAAACAAAAAAAAAAAAAAAAAAAAAAAAAAAATAAAAAAAAAAAAAAAAAA